>RJWJ010014872.1:0-37138 GCA_004363605.1 Indri indri | reverse complement strand
AGTTCAAGACCAGCCTGAGCAAGAGCGAGACCCTGTCTCTACAAAAAAATAGAAAAAATTAGCCAGGCATGGTTGCATGCACCTGTAGTCCCAGCTACTTTGGAGCTGAGGCAGGAGGATCACTTGAGGCCAGGAGTTTGCGGCTGTAGCGAGCTATGATCACGCCACTGCCCTCTAGCCCAGGTGACAAAATGAAACCCTGTCTCAAAATTAAAAAAAAAAAAAAAATTAAAACTTTTATTCTATAAAAGACAATGTTAAGGGGATGAAAAGATAAGACACAGATGGGGAGAAAATGTTTACCAACTACGCATCTGACAAATGATGGATACCTAGAAAATATAAAGAACTCTCAAAACCCAACAGTATAAAAACAGTATAAAAGACCTCTCTCCTCAGCTCATAGAGTCTGTCTTCTGGCATCTTCACATGGTCTTCCTTCTGTACGAGTCATGCAAGATTAGGGATCATCGTAATGACCTAATCGTAACTTAATTACCTCTTTAAAGACCCAATCTTCAAACAGGGTCACATTCTGAGGTACGGGACTGCAGCAAATGAATTTGGAGGGAGGAGGGGAACACAGCTCAGCTCAATGCAGCCCATAATAGTTATCATGGGGCGGCGCTGAGTAAAGGGCATACGTGATCCCTCTGTATTATTTCTTATGACTGCACGTGAACCTACGATTATCTCAAAATGAAAAGCTTAATTACAAAAATATTTGTGAAAGAGTTTGATTAAGGGATAAGTCAAATGCAGTGGAAGTGGCTGGACCTTGATGAAGTGGAGAAGTAGTTAGAATGTGCTCATATTGACATTTAATCTTTTCCCTGAGATAAAGCAAAATGTTATTAGAAGACAGAAAAACATCCAAGTGCCTCTGTTTGCTTTATATATACAGAGAAGCTTTTTAGTGATTTCAGTGGACAGAATTTCTTTAATCCTCACATCATTAGGCCGTGTAACTCCATGGGTGCCTTGAATGCAAATTGACTTCAAGTTAAAGGAGTTCAGAATCAAAGTTCAAAATGCTTTTAAATGCCAAGTATTTAATAATATCAGTAACTAAAACTAAAGATCAATTACCTTGGCCTGCTGAGACTTTAGGAATGTAGATTCTCTTTTAGCTTGAGAACTCACGTTGTTCCTAGTATTTTGCGCATGAAGTGTGTACACCTGTGTCTTTGCTGTCGCATGAAATCTTTGTTAGCATTTATCAAAAACATCTGATACATAGATGGTGCTGCAACTTCTCAGCTGCTCAACGTGTGTGATTGCTATCACTACATGCATTTATCTGAAATCACACATTTCGGTTCCTGGCACACACACTTTTCATATTCATTTTTTTTTTGTCATCATATCCTACCCCCCGTATTTTTTTCTCAACTGTCTTTGTGTAAAAGCTAACAACCTACTCAAGGAAAACTCATTATTATCAGATGAGATGCATTTCTTGGGGTTATTCAACTGAACTCTTCTGGCATTTGATTCTTTCTTCATGGACTGGAAGAGCAAACCCTTTTATGGTTAATCCTACCATGCCCACATAAGATTATGGGTTGTAGCATTTAGCTCTTTCTATAATTTAAATTGCCATCTCTCTATGGTTGTGAGGGCTAAATTTTATCCAAGAGGAGACTCACTGCAATCTGAACATTGGCTTGCGTGTGTGGTGGGTGGCTGGGGCAGGGGGAGGTTATTTGTCATTGCAAAGTATATTGTTTAAGAGCAGTGGGCTTAGAAGCCAGCCCACGTGGGTTGGAATCCTAGCTCCACCATTTATTAGCTGTGTGACTTTGGGCAACTATTTTGACCTCTCTGTGTCTGTTTCCTCGTCTGTAAAATGAGGACAATTATGGCACCTATCTCCTAGGGATTTTATGAAGATTAAATATTTGTAAAGTTCTTAAAATGGCACCTAGCACAAAGTAAATGCTGTGTACCAGCCTGCTTTTCCCTGCCCCTGAGCTGTTGTAAACCACCCACTTCTTGTATAATCCCGGTATCAGCAGTTTGACTTTGTGTCCAGTTAGAAAGGCGAATAGTGGGGAGTGGGAGGGTTCCTCGGTATTGGTGGTGATCTTTACCATAGGCTGCGTGGTGGGTGAACATACATACGCATTCTATATTGTTTTGTGAATATGAAAACATTCTGCAGTGGGAAATCTGAGGTTCTCAGAAAATACCATTTGCAGAGGAATTACGTTAGTTACATCCTTACTGTTCCCATTTCTTTCAAAAAGCCTTCTAGTGTAGCTGTCTCCCTCGACCTTATATTCATTAACTTTCTGCAGAAAAGTCCATACTCGGCCCTCCAAAATCCAGGCACTTTGTCTCCTTGACCTTATCCCTCTCCTGATACCAGAAAAAGGCAAAGAAAAGGAAGATCATGGAATGCACTTTTCAATATGGAGCTTTCTGTGACTAGCAGCCTCTCTGAGCAAGATCGGGACAGGGTCGAAACAGGTGGGGCTGCACCTGTCCTGCCCTCCTGACGGTGGCCTGCCCTCTGCGTCCAACCTTCAAGGCAGCAAAGTGGCTTTCAAAGAAGTATCGCTTTTGTTTAGTTTGCTTTAAATATTTTAAAGTTTAAATACGAAATTTAAATTCATTTTTTATGTATATATGGTACATTTTTATAGTAGCAGTGTTTTTTTCCCTAGCCCAAGGATTATTTCTTTCCACTCAAAATATTGAGACAAAAATATATCATGGAGGAGAAGAACTAAACATCTAAATGCAATTGGTTTATAATTTCTTAAGCACTAGTTAACAAACTTTGCTTTGGAATTATAACACACCAAAGAGGGAATTTTTTTCCATTTATAGCATAAAGTAATATCGAATCTATACAGAAGTCACTAGATGGCATTACACATAGAATCCAATTCCCTTTGTAATAATTTTGACTGAACAAAGGTTAATATAGGAACAGAAAATAACAGCAAATCATTAGCTTGGGCTTTATTTACTTGTTCTTACTCTCCATTTTCAAGACTACTGATTTCAGTGAAGTCCTCCCTTTTATGGATCTACCGATGGTCATTTGTCAATGAAGAGAAGTTAGGCTTTCTGTGGGGCTGTATCTGACCCCAGAGAAAAAGGTATTGTCATCTCTCCAAAGGGGAAAACATTCCTTGAACAAATAAAACCCTTGGATAGGCAAGTATAGTAAAAAATTTGGAGAGGAGAGAAGAGTGCTAATTGTCTGACATAGAGTAGACACAGTAAATGTTAAATGAGGAATGGGAGGAAGGGACAGAGAGCAAGAATCTAGTTCTTTAAATAATTAGCTATCACCAGAGAAAAATCAAGTTCAAGAGAATGTGCTTCACTTTTTATTTTTAAAGTTTACTTATGAAAAAAGATATACATGTATAAAAGTGGAATATGACCACTCATATACATCTTAGATAAATTTAACAGTGACCCATAATGCAAATCTACAGCTATATTTTCTCTCTTCTCTAAAACTTGTAACCTAATTGAATCAACTTTGAAGGAAGCCTTTTTAATTTAACCTTTTTTTATAGATTTGAATAGTCTTACCAATGGAAGGAATCAATGGCAGCAGTGAAAATATTTCATGAAAAAACTTAATATGAGTTTGAAAACTTTCATTTTGGTTGTTCTTGCTTGACACTAAACTTTTGTTTTTGCTTGATACTAAGCATATATATATGTACGAAAGACAATCATGACTGTTTAGATATTAGTTAGTTGGATGAAATCCAATCATAGCATACAAGCCAGATTGGAAATGAGATTGCATCATGGGATTGGTGATGTGGAGACAAAAGCTACACCTCATTAACATGCACAGAATAAACAGTCCTAAGATTTTAGTTTTATCATCATTATTCCTCAGACAATGTTTGCAAACAGAGTCTCCTGTGGATATGTTGGACTTATGTGTGTAAATCTGTTAATGGTAATGGGATTTCCACCCACTCAGTGTGGTGAAGATTAATACCACTGTGTTTCTACTTCGCTGCTTTTTTTTTATTTGCTCAGTGGACGAAAAATTTAATTTGAAACTTCTTTGCACAGTTACACTGTGCCCATGGATTGCCCTAGAGCTGTCCTTGCCTGTCTTCAAAGACTTACCTGGGAGCACACATGGCCAGCTATCCCTTCCTTGCTGTGCAAAGTGGGGTTCACCCTGCAGCCCATCATACAACTTCTTACCCCACAAAAATCAGCAATACTTGGGTGGGGGGTTCACTTTAGTCACTACTGAAAGTTTAAGGAAGGTTCATGCTTTTGAAAACAGGCCACTCACACACACACAATGGACCCAGAAGTCTCAGCTGGTCGAAACAGGCCCCATCAGTTTACCAGAGTGCGCACCAGCCCCAGCACCGGCGTCAGCTGCTCAGGGCTCTCAGAATCTGCATTTTTATGTGGGTTAAAACATTCAGGCTGCTTATAGAACTAATATGTTAATTCGATAACACATTAACTAGAATTAGTTTGAATTATTGCTCATTGTTACCCATCGTGCCCTCGACCAGAGGGAGGGTCTCCTTCCTTAGAACTGAGTACAGCGGAGGGAAGCATCCAGCACGGGAAAGAAAGGAGACAAGTGTGAATCTGCGGGCATTTCTCAGACCCTGCGAGGACCCTAAGGGTGGGGCACAGAGCAGCATAAAGGCCCCGGCACATGACTGCAGTGGAAGGAAAAGAACTTCAAGGCACATTTTGCCCATTTCGTAGTTTTGCCTACAGCGAGACCTAAGAGGCAGCCTAACTTTTCAATCTATTCAAAATACATACTTGGAGATAAGTTAGCTATTCGCAAAATCTTCCAGCTGGTCCTCCAAGGACCACTAGTATTCTGTGTGAGGACAGAAAGATGCACGCTCTGCAAAACTGTCAGCACATTGAACCGCCCTAAAGGAGCTGCCCTGTTGCAAATCACTTTTCACTATAATGTATTTTTCTTAAATGCTACGTATTTATCAGGTACACCATTTTCCCTGAAAATCTATTCTCTCTCTTTGTTAATCTTTAATATTGCAAGCCATTTTATGGATTGAGGTTGAAAATGAACCATATAATATATTTAATAGGAAATACTTTCCTTATTAAGACAAATTAACAGGTTCTTGATGCCCACGGAATGACTAGGTGCTTCACACGTATTCTACTTGTAATGACAATATTTAGTCAACTAAAATTTAACCCTTGAGAGTCCTTCATTGCCACAGTCAATTAAGAAGTGAGTCACTGATGTTACAGCTCTGCTAAGAATAGTCCACAGATGTGATTTTAAGGAAAGAGGGATTTAAAAATAAATGTATTTGACAAGTTGCTGATCAGAAGCCTATATTTACCACAACCAAATTAGAATGGTGTTGCACAGAAGTTGAAGTTTATCCTGGAAAATTCCTGAGATGTGCTCAGGTTTGACCTCAGAAGTCTTTTTCCGTTACTTTGGAAAGACATTTTGGCTTCCTTGGCCCACACTTTTTCTTATAACTCAAAGAGGGCTTTTCTCCCTATGGTCTTTTGACCTTCAGCCTCACACACTGGCCATTTATTGTCAGTGCATGTCATTAGAAATGGCTCAGCCCCGTGTCTCTGTGAAAGGAGAGCCTCGCTGGCACCAGGCACAGGGCTCAGTGTGGCCACCCTGCGAGTCGCTTCTCTTCTTGGACCCTCCACTTTCCTTCCCTTCTGCCAAGTAAAGGTGTTGGACTTAATCATCTTGATGGGCCTTTCGGGCGTCAAGAGTTGATTGATCCAAACACCACACAGCTGAGCCCAGGGAGGGCGCACTCGGGGAGGGCTCTCAGACACACGTCTATGTGCAGCATGTTTTATTACACCTGTTGTTAGCTCTGCCCTATATAGCTTTTTAAACAAGGAAAACTATGTTATAAACGTTATGGGATTTGCTGTTCCTACTCAGAATTCAACACAGAAATTGAATATGTGTTCTTCACGGTAAAAATAAATTGTTAATGTTTTTGTTAAGGAAGTAAGTTGTACATAAAGGTATTGATATTCTGATACTCAAACTGAATCAACAGATGATCTTAGCAGCAGCTTATTCAATTTGCTATATTAAAGGGGGAGGTTTCTAGCCCAAATCAGATTTAGAAGTTTACATATGATTTTTAAATCACGGTTAAGCAGTAATACAGCTGATATTCTAGGGACTCTGATCTACTCTCAAGCATTTATAGCATGAGTCCAAAGCTTCCCTTAGTGTAATTATGTTCCTAGCTACCTACATGGTCAATTTTAGAGCCTTGTGGTTAAAAATCCTACCAGTTCCCCAAAATCATGTGGATCTGAGAATGCGAATGATACAAGGAGAAGGAACAAACACTTGCTGAGTGCCACTGTGTAACCTGCACAATGCTAGTTACTTTACATACATGGTCTTGTTTACTGGGAGGCAGTGTTCTCCCTGGTGAAGATATGGGCTCTGAAATCAGGCTGTCCAGGTCAAATCCAGGTACACGCTTGTCAAAATTCACAATTGAGTAAGAGTTGTTTTGCATGTGGTTTACAGCCAGGCTCGGCAGAAATGATTTAGATGTGTGAACAATAGGAATGAGAAATTTTTAAAAGGAAATGTTAAGTGACCTGCAAAAAGAAAAGAAGCAGCAATGTGAAAAATCATGGAACCTCCTTTAAAGAATATAAGACAGACAAAAGCAAGACGAATGGGTTAAAACTGAAGAAGTCCAGGGTGCAATATTGAAAGAAGATAAAATAGCAAGAGCGGCTGCAAGAGAGGGTGGATCCAGAATGACTCAGTGAGTGGGACACGAGGGGCACATTACCAGTTAAAAAAAGTTAACTTAGCCTGAATTCAATTCAAAGGGGAGCACCTAGAGCGATGCGCCGAAATAGCCGAGCACGCTCAGTGAGCAGTGACTCACAACAGGCTCCTTCCTGGCCTGGAGGTGACTGCAATAGGAAATAAGAAGCCAAACACAAAGAGAGGATAAAAAAAGAGAGACTTATAAAAGAAGATGCCAAGAAATGCTAAATCAATTTAAAGAAGAAATCAGTGGTCTTCTATGCCTGACAATATGGCTTATGATATAAATGCTCTGGTGCAAAAACTCGTAAAATGTTGGATAAAATATATTTTTAAATATTGAGACATAGCTGAGTTGGCAGGAATCTAAGGACAAGAGAGGCTATAAACAACAGGAAGGCATTATCCAGAGCGGCAAGTATGCAGCTAGCTTTTACTCTGAGAGCATCTGCTCATTTCTATTGACAGAGAACATGAGTTTTAATGAGCTCAAGTAGTGGAGAGAGAAAATCAGAAATTTTCACATAAAACCAGAATCTCAAAGTGTGGAAAAAACAGGACACAGAGGGGGTGGGAAATGGAGGAAATAATCTTGATAGGGAACTTGTATAGCTCAGCCTAGACTCTGAGCAGAGAAGCAAATAAGATTCAAATGCCTTCTGTGAGGATTCCCAACTATCTGCTTCCTCTGACATGGACAAGTGTCTAAATTCATATTACTTTTCTGATCTTAAAATCTTCAAGCTAAAAATTTAATTGAATGTACCATGAATTTGTTTTTACCCCCAAGCATCTGTCAGTAGCAAACAAATGCTCTCTGGAGAAATGCACATTAAATCTGTGCCTCAAATATTGCCCATATATAAAGTCCCAAGGAATATGAGCTCCCTCCTAATCAAAATCTTCTGAACACATAAGGAAAGCCACAGAAATAGATCTGTAATGTCAGCAAATATTGGACTTATCAGATTCAAAATATAAAATATTTTTAATGTTTTCAAAGAAATGAAAGCATGGTACAGGAATAAGAGACAATCAGATAGAGTGGGCCCAAATAGAACTTATGGAAGTAGAACATTGAAAAACTAAAATTAAAATTTCAATAAATAGATTGAAACAGCAGATTAGATACAGCCAAAGAAATAATTGGTAAAGTGGAGGGGAAATCTAAAGAAAGACAGCACAAAGAGACAAAGACATAGAAAATATCTTTTAAATGTTAAAATACACAGAGGATAGAGCAAAAGGATTAGCATATATTTAATTCTACTTCCAGAAAAATAAAATAAAGAAAACAGGGATAAGCAATTTTTGAAGAGATAATGGCTGAGCATTTTTTAGAGTTGATTAAAGATGTATATCTTCATTTTCAAGAAACCTAATTAATTTTAAGCAGAATCCCCAACTAGACACAATAGAGTGAAGTTGTAGAACACAAAAGAAGCAAAGATAAATAGAGGAATATCGGGAGCTGTGAGGTGGGACAAAGGAGAAAAAAGCCAGATTTTTACAAAGAAGTGAGTTTTGGACTAACAGCTGGGCTCTCAAGAACAGAAATTAAAGTCAGATGATGTCAGAATAGTATGTTCACAGTGTGGAGAGAAAAAAACTATCAACCTTGAAATGTGTATCCAGAAAAAAATATGTTTAAGTTACAAGGGTGAAATAATACATTTTCATAAAAGCAAAGCTTGTAATTATTTGAAATTTGTTTTATAAACCTTTATTTATAAAAAATTTAATATCAATGAATGTTTACTAAAGAAACTTATAAAATAGGTTGAACTCCAGGTGGTATAAGAATGATTCTATAAAGAAAGTATAAGATGCAAAAAGGAATGGTTGGGGGAGGAAGGATTACTGTGTAGGTAAATCCAAGCAAACAGTTATGGTATTGAACAGTAAAAAACGATTTCTAATTTGGGAGATATAAAAAGTTAAGCTAGAATTAAAATCCTGGAAAAATAATAGCATGTAAATCTGGACAGGATCATCAGACTTTAAAGAAGTTATGATCTGGAAATTATTTGGGAGGAGGGTAAAGATTCTGATTTAGACTTTAGGGTAAATATGCACCTAAAGATTTCTAAAACAACCTCTGAAAGAATACAAATAGAGTGTACAGCTTCCATACTAGCAGCAAGAAAAATGGAATGAGGAGGGAGATATTAATCAATCAAAATGATGACATAATAGCAGAATATAAAAGAAACCAAAAGAGCAGGGAAAATACTAAGCATGAATTATATGGTAGAGATCAATATAAATACATTGAAAATAACAATGCTTATAAATGGAGTATAATAGCAGTTAAAACACAAGAACTATCGACTCTTTCTACAAATAATAACAAATACTTCTAAAACATAAGGGCTCAAAAAGATTAAAGGGTAAAAGTATTATTTTTAAAAAAGATAGCTGGTGCAATTATTCAACTATCAGAAAAAAATAGAAGCTTTAAAGTTAAACACATTGCCAGTGATAAAAGGTAATTACAATTTAAAATAAATAAATCACGAGAAAAATATAATAGTTCTAAATTTATAAGCATCTAAAAATACACCAACAAAGTAGTAAAAGCAAAGATTTTCAGAAATATAAATAGAAATTGACAAATCTAGCATCAAAGCAGATTTTAACATGGCTTTCTGTAAATAATGGATTAAGTAGACAAAATGAGAAAGTACATAAAATATTTGAAAAACACAAATTTTAAGTTTGATCTAATAATAGACATATAGGAAATATTGCACTCAACTCAGGAATGCATATTCTTTTAGAGGAATGCATGGGTCATGGGTCATTTACAACAATGGATCAAATTCTAGACCATAAAGCAAGTCTCAATATATTTTAAGAGTTGGTTTCACACAGATAACATTTTTCTGACTACAACACTATGAAGTTATAAATCAATAAGAAATATAATGTAATAGGTGTTTGTCAGTTAAAAGATACAATTCTCAACACAAACAAACAAAAACCATGAATCAAAATATAAACCGTGATGTAAATTGAAAAATAATTTGAATATAATAATAATAAAAACATTGTATAGTGCTATTTATGAGATATAGCAAAAGCAGTGTTTAGAAGGGAATATTAAGTTTAAAAAGAGTATGTTAGAAAAAGAAGAAAGGTTCAAAGTTAATGAACCAAGTATCAAATTAGGAAGTTAAAGGACAGAATAAGCCCAAAGAAAAATGAAAAAAAAATATTATAATTAGAAAAACAGAAATAAGTAAGATGGAAAGATATAATAGAGATTAACAAAGAAAAATGTTTTTTAAAAATAATAAATTGACAGATATCTAGCAATGTTGATCAAAAGTTTAAGAGGAAGACACACATTTTAAAAGGAATATAAAGGGTCATTAATGTATTTGCTGAAGAAAAGGACATTATGAACAACTTTATGCTTAAAAATTTGAAAAACTGATTGAAATGGACAAACTTCTGGAAAAATATAAATTATAAAAGCTGATTCAAAAAGAAATAGGTACCACTTCACACTCACTAGGATGGCTAAAACCAAAAAGACAGACAATAACAAGTGTTGACAAGGATGTGGATAAATTGGAACCATCAAATATTGGTGATGGAAATATTCAATGGTGTAACCATTTTGGAAATCTTGACAGTTCCTTAAAAAGTTAAACATTAGAGGTACCACATGAACCAGCAATCTCATTCTAAGGCATATAACCAAGAGATTTGAACATATGTGTTCTACAAAAACTTGTACCTTAAAGCTAATTATTCATAATAGCCAAAAAACAGAAAAAAAAACAAGTGCTTGTGGATTGATGAGTGAATAAATCAGATGTAGTATTTCCATACAATGGAATATTATTCAACCTTAGAAAGGAATGAAGGACTGATAAATGCCATATGGATGAACTTTGAAAATACTATGTTAAGTGAAAGAAACTAGGCACAAAATGTCACACATTACATGATTCCATTTATATGAATTGTCCAAAATAGGAAAATCCATAAAGATAGAAAGTAGATAAGAGGTGCAATGGGCTGGAGACAAAGGGGAATGGCTAGTGGCTGCTAATGGAAATGTTCTGGAATTAGAGAGTGGGGATGGCTGCACAACACTGAATTGTACACTTTAAAAGGATGAATTTTATGGCATCTAAAATACATATCAATAAAAAAGGAGAATTGAAAGTCTGAATGTCCTGTAACCATAAGAGCTATTGATCAGTAGATTCAAATCATTTTGAAAAGACAGCATCACACTCATTTGGTTTTACAAGTGAATTCCATCATCTTTAACAAACTCTTCAGTGGTGAGAAAGTGAATGCTACACAACTCATTTTATCATGTGGTATAACATTGATATATAAAACAGCAAAGAAATTCTGAGAAAGAAAAATTATTGGACATTTTTTTACGAACATGGATGTAGAAATTATACACAAATATTAGTAAACTGAATTCAGCAATGTATATAATAACTTACCAGAGCCAAAAGCCAGTAGCAGGTTAATGCATTAGAAAATATATTAAATATGTAGTTATTTTATAATATACCACATTAACATATTAAAGGAGGAAAAACATCACAATAGATACAGAAAAACTTCTGATAAAATTCAATAACCAAGAGTGATGAAAAGAAAAAAAAAATCCCACAGAAAAGATCATGCTCAATGACTGAATGTTTTTTCAAATTCCGTAAGAACAAGAGACATAAGGGTTAGGAAGAAAAAAATAACACTGTCCATTTGCAGCTTTATGATCAGTTACATTCACAAAAATCAAAAAAGTTTATGGAAAAATAATTACCTATTCATAGTTCAGTAAAATTGATGGATACAAGTATGATATGAAAATTCAATTATACTTCCCTCCAGCAACAATAGTTAGAAAATGAAGTCCTCAAAAAAATAATATGTTCAAAGCAGCAAAAAATATATCATACCTCAAAACAAATCTAAAAGATATGTAAGAATTTAATTTTAATATTAAGAATTTAATCAGAAACATGAAAAGATTTAATAATAGGGGAGAAATACATGTGGAAAGACTTGGTATTGTACAGATGTTAGCTATCTCCATATTGATATATAGCTATAATATAATTCTAATCAAACTTCCTACTGAGTTTTGCATTAATATATATAACTAGCTACCTAGGAAATTTATACAAAAATAGCAAAGACTCAAGAATAGTCAATACATGGCCAGACATGAAGACTGACATAAAACTCCAGTAATTAAAACTATGGAGCAATGCAGCAAGTATAAGTGAAGGGATTAATGAAACAAAATAGATAGCCAAGAAATAGACCCATATACGTATTTGCATACTTGACATATGACAGAACTGATACTTCCTATCAGTGAGAAAGGAAGGATCCTTTCTGATTCGGGGATTAAATATTTGTATATTAAAAATAAAAATGGACTCCAAAGTCCTAACAAAATAAAAGCAATTCCAGATTGAAGAAATAAAATATGAAAAGCAAAATTTGAAAATTATTAGGAGAAAGTTTGGGAACAAAATCTTTATGAACTCAGGATAGAGATTAATGTCTTTTAAAGTTACAGAAAATTATTAATCAGTACAACTACATTAAAGTGAATAATTTTTCTTCCATCAAAAGACTTCACAAAAACAATAAGAGAAGTATATAAACAGTAGATATTTGCAAGACATAATTGCCAAAGGATTAGTGTTCACAATATATAAAGAACTCTTATAAATCAATAAAAATGGCAAACTATTTGGGCATTTCACAGAAGAGGAAATACAAATTACTAATAAATTTTGTAAAATATGATCAAGCATTTTAGAAATTATGGAATACACATTGAAAGCCATTTTCAGCGAACTGATAAGAATTTAAAAGTTACACAATGCCAAGTGTTGGCAGAGTGATGGGAACCTTCATACACTGCTAATGGGAACGTACATTGTACTATCACTTTAGAAGGTAATTTGGCGTTACCTGTTAAAGTTTAATATAAACACAGCCCTGCAATTCAGCAATTCCACTTCTATGCAAATGCACTACCGAAATTCTTGCACACGTATCAGTAGATAAGTATAAGATTATTCATACCAGCATTACATGTAATTATGGCAAAACAACCTAATTGTCCATGGATTATAAAAAGGAAAAATAAAAATCATGATATAGTTATATGAAATCCTATACTGCCATGAAAATTAATAAACCACAGCTATATTAACATGGATGAATTTTTAAAAAACATAATGTTGAGTAAGGTAGGAGAGGCAAGTTACACAAGGGAGCTATGCTCTGATTCTTTTATATACATTTAATTTTATATAAAGTGATGAATATTTCTGCCGTATTAATATGAGTGCTTCATTGAACTCTAAGGAAGTTTACTGAACTGAGGAAGACTTTCCAAATACTTCTTCCCTAAGAGTAAAGGGCCTGAAAACCATGGATTCAACTGTATGGCCTGAAATTACACTGTCTGGGATACATTTTTGGACCATGGACAGAAAACAAGTGGTTCCTCAGAGTACGTGCTGACTAGGAAGGAAAGTTCAGATTGGGATGCTAAGTGTCTGCTGATTGGGCACAATTGTCCCTAGCCTGTCCCTCCACAAACATACACCAAAAGCCTTTGAGAGAACAAGAAAAACAATTGTAAGAGTAACTGTTACCAAAGTAAGAATAGCAACAGTGTTATTCCAGGTATTCTTATTCCTGAGCACAGGTGTTTAATACCAAGCCTCGCTGTACAGGCTGTCATGCTCTGTCAGCAATGCCAGCTGCATAAGCCCAAATCTCCTAACAGAAAAAGCCCCCAACTGCATGCTTGTGAAAATCTTCCACAAGTCTCCTTGTGCTATCTGGGGCTCTGAACCATTTCTGTCTGAAGGGCTGACAGATCCAGGGAGCCAGTGGAAGATTACTGTCCTCAACCTGCAGCCTCTGTGTTGCTAGACTTTGTCCTCTTGCCTTCCTCAACCCCAATGCTTGGCTCAGCCCCCACCCTGAATCTACAGCTTTATTCCTAGGAAGACAGAGGGAAGGTATGTGAAGGTCCAGCTCATCCATCACATGGAGATACCTGGCCCAGTGCAAACTGATCTTGGAGCTTATATCTACAGGTTACAATGGTTCAGTGGAGCTCAACCTTGGCAGTCTCAGCCACTCTGCCAGAGTTTTGGCACTGGAAGATTATCCAAAACTAGACTGCAACAAAACTTCTTTAACTGGCCAATTTCAAGAGGGGAACCAGTAGTAATTCCATGGTGATGAGCTTGCCCAATAAAGCTTTGGGGATAGCGGCTTCATGTTTCCACCATCCACCTACTCGATGACAACCAAACCTTTTGCCAGGCAATGCCCTGTGGGAGAGACTCCTGCAACTATCCAAGGAAACAGCCACCTGCTTGGGTCAATGGACATCTACAGAGTCCTCAGGGAGAAACCCTTACAGAAAAGCATGCTGCACTCCCCAATCACATGTTCATTGTCAAAAAACCTCAACCCCTTTTTTGAGAAAAATTCATTAACCCCAGAGAAGAAACTTAGACCTATATCTCAGTCAATTTTTTGAAAGGATGGTGTAGCTTATCTGGTTGAAAGAAATACAGTAGGAGTTAGGAGTGGGGAATAAACCAGCTAACAATAAAAATACATAGATCTAGACCTATGTGGGCCATTTATCTGGACAGGACCCATATGATCTGCCAGTTATGAAACAACCAAAGCTAAATCTAGGAAAGTGCTGATAGCAAAAGGTCAGAGAGCACAAGAAAATATTAGAAACCATTTTATGTGGCAAGAGTGGAAAGAGGACATGACTTAAATCAGATAGAGAGTGAGAGCCAAATCCATGCTCATTCCAACGCTGAAATCACAGAAGACAGATGGACTCATACCCCAGTGCTCTCGTTATGTTGTGAGGGGAGAGGAAGGAAAGATAGAAAATATAGACTACTCTTCCAAGAAGGTTAGCCAAGAAAGAAGGGAAAGACCCAGAGTAATCGCAGGACTGGAATTAAAGTCTCCACTCAACAAGTCCTTCGATTCTTTGATACTGTTTTTCACTGCTATGTTAATACCACTATCTACCATTATCATTATTCATTCATTAACAGTTTGTCGAGTGCCATGAAATTGTATCTGTCCCCTACTATCTAACGGGCAGTCCTATAGGCCTCCCTTCACAGAAAAGAAACCACTATTGACAAGCAGTCATGTTTTAACCTACAATAAAATTCAGGCAAGACATTGTTTTCTCGAGACTTTCATCTCTGAGCCACTGTATTGTCTAACCTGTAGAAATTTAAGGGACAGTCAATAAACTCCTTAGATTTCCATCTGTGTTTTCTCTCTAGCTAAAGAATTGGGGGTCTGAGACTGGGGAATTTGAAACTTCTTTAAGTAGGTTTTGATGCTTGGTTTATTAAACTATTCGTTTTAAGGAAGAGTAACATTAACCTCTCACAGTAAATTGTGCCTATCTGTCAAATACTCTTAGTAGGATATCAGTCAGCCCCAGTTACACAGCTCCCTGGAAGGCAAACTGCTTGTCAAGTTTGCTAAAAAGAACAGCAAAAGTAGAAACAGCCAAGCTTAGACAATTTTGCAGTTTCTTTCCTTCTTCAGTGTATTTTTAGGTTGCCAGGAATTGATTTTCTCTTCTGTGCTTTATACATTTCTATTCATAAGCCTGGCATTACCAGACAATTTATTAAACTTAATTTTATTCATATGAAATGGAAACTGCTCTGGAAAAGAGTGATTCAATGAAGTGCTCATCTAACCATACACCTGGACTTCTACCACTAGAACAAGATGCAGTGTGCACAATGACCAATCAATGAAATGAAAAGCATTTTGTGCAAAACAAAACTTGGTCTTGAAAATCTAAAATTTTTTTCTACAAGTGACTGATTGAAGGGATCTTTGCAATCAAAATAAATCCAGGCAAATCCAAGCTACTGGATTTCGATTAATTAAGCCAAAATCTGCACATCTTGTGTAATGTCAAACTCATAAGTGATATGGTTTTAATCAGTGGGAGTATGTGGTTTAGGAAAAGAGGCTCCAGGTGGGGTTTGGTAACTAGCACGTATTATTTATTTTTCTCTTTTTGGGCTTCTGCTCTTCAATAAGATTATGATAATCCTTGGTTTTCTGGGGTTTTGCCCACTATTTATCTCCACCATTTAAGATTTCTCGCATGGCCTATATACAACAATAATCAACTGAAATGCAAGTGGTCAACCTAATTGGCTGGAGCTTTGCTTCATAGAACAGGGATGAAGCTATAGACCAAACACATGTATGTTATGTCTTACTCCTAACATTACAAAGAACAGTGGTGAACCAGACAAGACACCCATGTATACAAATAAAGGAAATCAGAGAGTGTCAGTAGAAGAATATGCAACTGCTTACAGCTCTGTGATCAAGGCCTTACAGACCTCAAACTGTGCTTTGCACTGGACTCTTCCAGTAGTCCTAAAATTCCATGTTATGGTTTCTTTATTAAATAGACAATAGATGACCTGGACCTTTAGCCATGGTGTTGTCACAAACTCAGAAAGTCCTTGCAAGTTAAAAAAAAATGTATAAAATTAGACAAAATTGTCAAAAATTGACCAAAGATAGACAATAAATTGCGATGCATTTATTCTTAAAAATTGTATAGAGCTTCAAGGAGGAATCTGTAGCCTTCGTCACAAGGACCACTCCCATCCCTCCTCCCAGCTCAGTCAGTGAGAACAATGGTTTTACCAGACTGAAGTTGGACATGGAAATCATCAGCTTTGGTGCCAGAGGGGGCCAACTCTATTGGGAAATGGGTCAAAATACCATGGCTTTGTCCACTGAAAGTGGCAAACTGAGTAGGAAACAAAAGAGAGAAATGACACATAGCTTTCCCAGCCTGAGGTTGCAGCAGCTTTGTCAGCCTGAGGTTCAATCTCTGTTGGGACAAGTGGCAGACCGATGAGAAATTGAACAGAGAGATCCAGAATATGAAAGATCCACAGAGGGGTAAGATAAGCTCTCCACACATTTCTGGACTGCAGGGAACCTATTCATTTGTGCAGGGAAAATTCAAGAAAGCCTAGCAGAAAGTTAAAGCCAAGGCAGACTTGAGAAGGAAAGAACTCTGAATGTGCTTCCTGACTCACACAAAGATCAGTCATCAGCAGGTCAAGCTTTATGCACTCAAGGTGTCTGAAAAAAATGTGCTCTAATCTTAATTGACTACTAACTATGCAGACAAAGGGGCAATCTCAATAGCTGCATTTCAGGGGAAAGAAAGATTATACAGTTTAAGTCCATGGAAGTTACTTAATCAACAACAAAATCCCGAGAAAAATCAATCAGAATTCAGAGTTGCCACAACATATTATGAAAAAATTCCATTTTCAAGAAAAACAATTAAACATGCAAAGAATCAGGAAAGTGTGACCCATACTCAGGATAAAAATTAATAGAAATTGATTCTGAGTAGACCAGATAGTGTATTTAGCAAATAAAGAATTAAAGAAAAATATGATATCTATGACTTAACAAATAGGGAATCTTGATGTAGAAATAGAACCAAAATATTGAAAATGAAAACAAACAAAATAGAAATTCTAGAGTTTAAAAGTATAATAATCAATATGAAAAATTAACTTGTTATGTTCAACAGCAGATTTGAGATAAGAGGAGAAAGAAACAGTAAATTGAAAGACAGATCAATAGAAATATTTTAGTCTGAAAAATATACACGCTCACAAATTTGTAAAATAAACATAGCCTCAGAGATATGTGGGACAATGTTAAGAATCTCAACATATGTGAAATGAGAGTCCCAGAAGTAAAAAAGAAAAGGAAGGGAAGCACATATATGTGAAGAAATAATAGCTAAAATAATTCTAAATCTGATGAAAAACTACAAATCTTTTGAAACTCCACAAAACCAAAATAAACACAACAGAATCCATAACTAGATTCATCATAATCAAACCACAGAAATATAAATACAAAGAGAAAATCTTGAAAACAGTAAGAGAAAATTGACTTATCATGAACAGGGAAACAATATGATTAATGGCTGACTTATCACTATAAACAGTGGAGGCCAGGAGGCAGTAGAATGATACGGTCAAGTGCTAAATTTTTTTAACTGTTAACCAAAAATTCTGTATCCATCAAAAGTATCCCTCAAAAAATAAAATAAAATAAAATAAACAAAATAAACATTTCCAGGTAAACAAAAACTGACAAAATGTGTTACTAGCAGATCTGACCTACCGGTAGTACCAAAGGAAGCACTTCAGGCTGAATAAAATATTCCCAGACACAAACTAAAACCCATAGGGAGAAATGAAGAGCACTGGAAGTGGTAAAATGTAAGCAAACTAAAACTAAAAACTACTTTTTCTGTTAATTTCCTTTTAAAAATAGACATTTTAAATAATTATTGTAAAACTTTATTGTTGAGTATGTTATATGTATATATATATATGTGTATGTATATATATATATATCTTATATATGCACACTATCAGGAATATGAGTGTGTATTTATATATGACAGTAATAGCTCAGAGAAGAGCAGAGGAATGAAACTATATTGTAGTAAAGTTGCTATATTTTACTGGAATTAAGTTAGCACTAACCTGAGGTAGCTCTATGCCCTGAAAACTATAAACATTACTATGAGAAATTTAGAGAAGACCTAAATGAAAAAAGATATACCATGTTCATGGATTAGGAAACATTATTGTTAATATGACAGTTCTCCTCGGATTGATCTACAGCTTAAACTTAATTCCTATGAAAATTCTAGTAGGCTTTTTTCATAGACATTGACAATCTACTCCTAAAAATTTATATGGAAATGCAAAAGACTTAGAATATCATAAACAATTTTGAATAAGAAATACAAATTTGGTGAGTGTGTATTGACTAATTTCAAAACTAACCATAAAGCCACAGTAATCAAGAGACTGAAATGATATTGGAGTAAGGACAAATAGATCAACAGAAGAGAATACAGAGTCCAGAAATAAACTCTCTCACCTTTATGGCCAATTGAGTTTTGAAAAGGGGCCAGATAATTCAATGGAAAAGGAAAGTCATTTCAACAAATGATGCTGAAACAATTGACTACTCCTGGGGGAAGGGGGAATTGAACTTAGACCGTTAGCTCATATCAGACACAAAAACTACTCCAAAATAGAACATAGACCTAAAACATAAGAGCTAAAACTATAAAACTTCTAAAAGAAAACATAGGACAAACTCTTTCTGACCTCGATTTAGGCAAAAATTTATTTGATGTGACACTGAAAGCCTGATTGATAAAAGATTATAATTGGAAGCTGAACTTTGTAAAAATTTAAAAATTTTGCTCTCCAAAACACGGTGTTAGGAAAGTAAAAAGAGAGCTATATACCAAAATAAAATATTTGAAAATCATATATCTGGTTAAGGACTTGTATCCAGAATATATAAATCACTCTTATGACTCAATAATATACAGTGACAAACAATTCAATTAAAAATAGGAAAAAGATTTGAACAGACATTTCATCAAAAAAAGAAAAATACATGAATTGCTAATAAGCTCATGAAAAGATACTCAATATCATTAGTAATTAGGGAAATGTAAATTAAAACACACCCACTGTAATGGCTGCAATAACAAAGACCGACAGTACCAGGTACCAGCATGAATGTGAAGAAACCAGAACGCTTCTCCATTGCTAGTGGTGAAGTAAATGGTACAGTCACCTTGGAAAACAGTTTGGTGGTTTTTTAAGTTAAATATACACAATATTTGACCCAGCAATTCCATTCTCAGGTATCTTCCCAAGAGAAATGAAAACATATATCCACACAAAGTTTTGTCCGCAAATGGTTATAGCAGAATTATTCATGTTAGTGAAACACTGGGGAAAAAACAAATGTCTGTCAACTGGTGAATGCATAAACAAAATGTACATTCATACAAGTGAATAGTATTCAGCAATACAAAGGAATACCATTGATAGGTGCAACAATAGAATGAACCTCAAAAATATGGTAAATAAAAGAAGCCATACACAAAGACTATATTTTGTATAATTCTAATTATATGAAAGTTCTAGAAAAGGCAAAGGCAAAACCACAGAAACAGAAAATAGATCAGTGGCTGCCTCAAACTGGGGGCGGGAGTGAGAAGTAACTGCAAACAAACCCAAGGGAATTTTTTGGGTGATAGAGCATCCTCAAGTTGGATTATGATGTTGGTTGCCCAACTGAATAAATTTACTAGAAATCATTGAACTGTATGCTTAAAATGAGTGGGTATTATGGCATTAAATTACACATCAATAAGGCTGTTTAAAAGTAGATCTTTATCAAAAGAAATAAAAACAGAAAATACAGAAAAACAAATTTCTTCACCGATAATCTTACCATCCATAGATGATATACCAGAATGTGTCTAATCAACCCACTATGGTTAGATTTTTAGGTTGTTTCTAGTCTTTCATCAGTAAACTGTGCTAAAATAAACATCCTTATACATATATTTTTGTTTGAGTGTCTAATTCATAGCTCAGGATAAATTTTCGAGATTAGGTTAAGTTATTTAATCAAAGAATGGATTAATTTTCTATTGCTGCAAAACAAATTACCACAGACTTGGCAGCTTAAAACAACACACATTTATGACCTCACGGTTTCTGTGGCTCAGGGGTCTAGATGGGGCTCAGCTGGGTTCCCTGCTCTGTGTCTCACAAGGCTGCCCTCAACATGTCAGTCAGGGCTACAATCTTACCTGACCACAGAGTCCTTTCCAAGCTCATTGTGGCCGGCGGAACTCAGTTCCTTGTGGTTGTTGTAGAACTGTTAGCTCCAAGAGGTCATTCGCTATTCTCCGCCATGTGGCCACCTTCACGATAGAGTAGTTTGCTTCTCCAAGGCCAACAGGAGAGCATCTGCTGCTGCTTCCTGACCTCCAGAACCTTTTTAAAGGGCTCTTTTGATTAGGTCAGACCCACTGAGGATAATCTCCCCTTTAGTTAACTCAAAGTCAACTGATTATGGGCCAGTATGTGACTCCTTTCCGTCCATTCCTACCATAAAGAGTCCTCTGCTTCCCGTAGATTTAAAGGAGAATTATCAAGAAGGTATCAAGACACCTGGTGGCTAACACGTCTGCGTACAGTTGCTCCCAAGTTTATGCAAATAAAGATATAATAAGGAATTTATCAGCCACCTTAGGACAAATTACTAAAGAGACTAAAAAAAATTGAGGTACAACAAAAGTCTCTTAATTTCTTAGCTTAAATAGTTTTAACACAATGCTTATGTTTTCTATAGCAAATTGCTGTAGTTCTTCAACTAAAACCAAGACTACAGAAGCTCAATGCTTATAGACAAGTTAATTTTGTAACCTTGCTTTTGGCATTTGGGTTTTGCTCTTAACGTTGCTTAGAAGGTATGAAAGTGTTGATAAGAGCCTGCCCACCTCCATTCTTGTCTGGCCTATAACGTTTAATTGTCTGTCAGCCTTTTGACTCCTAGTCCCTCAGCCACAGTGGTCCCACCAAGGGGCTGGATAGACCTGGGGCAGGTAGCCACACCACCTCCACAACAATGGGGCAAAATAAAAGTTTGGCCATCAATGCTGCCTCTGGCAAATCTTGGCCAAAATGGGAGAATTGAGAATTGAAATAAAATCCTAAGGCCCTCCCCAACCCTGTCAACTGAACAGACACCCTCTTGGCCCCAGAAAAACATTAAAACTGAGTTCTTGGCCATGAAGGGAAGAGAGACTGGACAATATGATACTAAATTATTAACAGGACATAAAGCCATGCAGGGCAAAGATTAAATCACCTGAAGGCCATCAATTTGCTTAACAGATCACTTGGGTACATTGCGGCTTGTCTCTGATTAAGACTTCCTTATTTTAACTTAAAACATTGCAAGCCTTTAGACAAAGCTTTATTTCTTTAACCAATTACAAATCAAAGAATCCTTGAACCCACTTATAACCTATTACACCCTCTCCCACCTCTTCGCAATGTCCAACTCTTTGGGCCAAACCAACGTACACCTTTTATGTATTGATTTATGATTTCACCTGCAATTCCTGTGTCCATGAATATATAAAATCAAACTGTAACAGCTGTTTCAGGCACATTTTCCCAGGACCTCTTGTGACTGTGTTCTCTGGGCCATGGTTGCACATATTCAACTCAAAATAAAGCTCTTTAAATTAAAAAAGAAAAAAAGTCAGCTGATTAGGTACCTTCCTTACATTTGCAAAATCTCTTCACCTTTGCCATGCGCTGGAATCCAATCACAGGAGTGCTATCCCATCATATTCACAATCCTACCTTCGCTCAGGGGGAGTGGACTGCACAGGTGTGTGTATACCAGGGGGTGGCAAAATTTGGGACCATCTTAGAAATGGTCCAGCACAAAGAATTTGCATATTTGTTAAGATTATGACTTAAATTGCCAAACTTTATGAAGGACATTTATATTCCCACCAGTAGAATGCTAATTTCCCCAGTACTGACTATTATCATGATGTTTAATCTTTGTCAAAGACAAGCAAATATTGTTGGCTTGAGTCCACTGGGCAGGGATCGTAGCAATGAGAGAACAAGTATTGAATTCTTTGATTAATAGCATGATTATAATGGTCTTTGGAAAGTTTTATTTTCTTTTGCAAATTACCCATCTGTTTATTTGACTGTTTTTCTCTAGGGGAAACTCTTCGTTACCAATTTTTTCATAATATCACTTTGAATATATTAAGAATATTAATTATTTATGATTCATACAGCAAATATTTTCTCTTGATTTTTTAAAATTTGGCTACAGAGACTTATGCCCTATAAAAAATTTTTAAATTTCATAATCAGACCTATTAACTTTTATGAGTTTTGTTTTATTTAAAACTTTAACATGTTTTTCTGAGCTTTTTGTTAATTTCAGAATATTACAGGGGTACAAATGTTTTGGTTACATGGATTGCTTTTGTACTGCTTGAGTCAAAGTTACAAGTGTGCCCATCACCCAGATAGTGGACATTGTACTCATTAGGTATGATTTCACCCATTCCCTCCTTCCTCCTCCCACCTGTACAATTTCCCTTGAGTTTTATTTCCATCTGTGCACATGAGTGCTGATCAGTTAGTTCCAATTTAATGCTGAGTACATATGGTGTTTGTTTTTCCATTCTTTAGATATTTCACTTAGGAGAATGGTCCAATTCCATACAGATTGTTGCAAAAGGTATTAATTCATTTTTATGGCTAAGTAGTACTCCATGGTATACATATACCACACTTTATTAATCCACTCATGAATTGATTGGGATTTGGGTTGATTCCACATCTTTGAGATTGTGAATTGTGCTGCAATAAACATTCTAGTGCAGGTGTCTTTCTGATAAAATGACTTTTTTTCCTGTAGGTAGATACCCAGTAGTGGGATTGCTGGGTCACAATTTCTAAAAACAGAAAAGTAAAGAAATCAAATGGGATTTCCAGTTTCCATCTCAGAAGACAGTTTGGAACTATAGAGTAGGAAACCATGAACAAAGATGTTTCTAGCAACATAGTGCCCATCAGTCTTCTGATTGTTGTGTAAACCAATTCTCAACCTAAGGTATCTAGAAAGAGAAAGGAATGCATCATTCCTTCAAATGGCTTGGTTGTGGGAAACATACCACATCATTCTATTAACATTTCAGGACCCGAGTGTCAGCTTCAATTGTGTTTTTCATTTCTTGTCTTTAGACTATCAAATTACAGCTCTGAGTATTTGAAAACAAACAGAAATATGAAGCCAGCTTCTTCTTAAGCATTTTGTATTGGTCTTGAGTTTTATCTCCATCTCTGAGCATTATTTCCATATTATATCTAATATTTTCATTTTAATCTGGAACTTAAACACATTGTATTAAAAAAAATACCTTGGAAAACCAGGAAAGTATGCCTTTCAGGCAAGATCACCTCTCCCTGCTGTATTAAAAAATAATGATGAGTGGCTCACGCCTGTAATCCTAGCACTCTGGGAGGCCGAGGCGGGCGTATCGTTCTGAGCTCAGGAGTTCGACACCAGCCTGAGCAAGAGCGAGACCCCGTCTCTACTAAAAAATAGAAAGAAATGATATGGACAACTGAAAATACATACGTAGAAAAAATTAGCCGGGCATGGTGGTGCATGCCTGTAGTCCCAGCTACTCGGGAGGCTGAGACAGTAGGATTGCTCAAGCCCAGGAGTTTGAGGTTGCTGTGAGCTAAACTGACCACGGCACTCGCCCCAGGCAAGAGAGTGAGACTCTGTCTCGAAAAAAAATAAATAATAATAATAATGTTGAAATATTTCCTTGACAGAAGCAAAATCACCTTATGATTTATCTGTTAAAAAGTTGGCTCAAATCTCTCCTTCATATGTAGATGACTAAATCATAATATAAGGATATAAGTAAGTTCCTTAAACCTTCCTTGAAATCTCAGGCATTAAATGTTCTCATCTATAAAATGAGAAAGTGAAACTAGCTGATTTGTAAGGTCGTACTCAATCTAACACTCCGATGCTACTTGATGTTTGACTGGAGGTTTTCTGCTTATATTCTTTCTTTGCGCCTTTCAAACTCCTGGTCCAAAAATCTTGCCTGCAAGTTTCTTCCTCTTTTAATGTTCAGATTATGACTGTACATTCTTGTCAAACTCACCATTATCATTTCCAAGTTAAATATCCAAAACCAAACTCACTATCCCTCTCAAACTTCTTGGTTTCCATATTCCTTGGATTTGTACCCCTGTCCTTCTCAGTGTGCAGGCATGAAATAAGGAATCATCTGTCATCGTCTTTCTCTCACCCCATATCTAATTAGTATCTAAGGACAGAATATTTGTCCACCACAATGTCTCTCCTTAACCTTTCAATTCCTCCCAACACATGAATTCAGACCTCCAGGATGTCTCTCCAGGACTCAGTGTTGAAAATTCTTTTATCTGCTTTGTCTTTCCTGATACGATGACTCCAAAACACTGTAGCCAGGTTGACATTCGTATGGGTCTCTGTTTTTGGTTGAACTAAGAACAAACTACGCAGCCTGGCAAGGAGGTTCCTCTACGATATGTCCCTCCTGGTTTTCAAACTCTCTTGTTTTCATTCTGTTTATGTCCAGTGTCTTAGCCACCCAGATCCTTGCTATTTCCTGAACACACCCTGTATTTTGTCATTTCCTTGCTTTTAAGGTTTTATTTTGAATCCTTACTTTCAGTGTTTAAAGTTTCTAAGTTTCTGTAAATGTTTGGGATATCAATTTCAGATAAAACAAGAAAAAATAATATGTAATAATTTTAAATCTTTATCCTACTTCCAAAAAATTCTATATTTCTTTTTACTGGAGCCAGAACAATATATTCCATGTTAGTGAAACACAGCAGAACTTTAAAAAATAAGTAAAATCTCTCCGGAGGACACAATGAGGATTGAGTGTATTAGTGCTGTACTGAATCTGGGCACCTGCAGTCCAGCCTCCCCTCGGGGGTGTCAGGGAAGCCAGTCAGCTGACCTAAGGTCATGCAGCTTATCAAGAACAAATCTTGGACCAAAGATATGAATGGTTTTCTTTGGCTCAGGAAACTACCAAAATGTGCCTTTTAACAGAGCCTGCTCAATCATTCACGCAACAACCAGGTTTCTAGTGCCTGCAATCTGGGATGTGTTGGGTCCTGGGAATTCAAAAATTAAAAATGGCCCTGCTTTCTAGGGACACAGGCCGGGAGGAGGAAATACACGTGGACAACTAAGTGCAATGAAAGATGATAGGTACCATGACAGAAATGGTGCATTGTAGACAAAGAAGGATGTCGTCAGCCTTACCTGATATGACAGGGGAAAGTAGAGGGATTTCATAGATAAAGTCACCCCTTGGGATTTATGTTAAAAAGTTGGTTCCCCAGAGTGGACCAACAAGAAACCAACACAACCAAAGGCACAGAAGCATGAATTAGATGGAATTATTTGGGGGAAATGCAATCAATTTAGAGAGTCCTGAAGTTAAGGTACAAGACAAGGCATATCAAAATTAGAGTTGAAAAGCAAGGCAAGCCCCTAATTGTGAAGGGACTTAAATAGTTTACAAAAGAGTTTGAAACAATAATTATAATTATTATTAATAATTATCAGCTTCTTCTTATAACTGGTGAATTCTACCTACTGATCACTTTCTATGATCACAACAATAAGTGATTTACATTGACAGACAAGGAAACTGAGGAGCAAAGATTAACTCACTTGCCTAAAGCAAAATGGCTATTATGAATTGGAGCCAAGATCTGAACTCGGGTCCACCTGATTTCAAAGCTGAACATAGAACATGCCATAGTCTATAGACGAAGTAGAGCCATCAGAAAATTTTCCATACAGACGAAATTTGAATAGACTTGTCCTGGAAGAGTCCGGCAACAGTAGAGAGTTGTGCTGTCCAATACAGTAGCCACTAGCCATAGCGAACTTTAAATGCAATTTAATCATTGAGAGTTCAGTTCCTCAAGTGCAGTAGCCACATTTCAGGTGCTCAATGCTCACATGTGGCTGGTGGCTACGGGACTGGTCAGTGCAGAATGAGCACTTCCATCGTCACGGAAAGTTCTACTTGGTAGTACTGGTGTTGAGGATGTATGGGAGTTTTATGAGGTGGGGCAGGGAGAATAAAAAGGTCATTACCTAGGACAAGTGAGAAAGGATTATAGAAAAAATTAAAGCACTAACAGTAGACAGTTCAGCCAGCGCTTCCCTAAGTGTGACAGCCCCTCCTTGTCCCTTCAACCAGCAGCATCGGCATCAGGTGGGAACTTGTTAGAAATGCAAATTCACACGGAATCAGAAACTCTGGGAGTGGGCCCAGCCATCTGTGTTGTAACAAGCACTGCCAGGGACTTTGCTGTTCACTAAAGTGCGAAGACTGCTGATTTAGAGGAAGGGACATATTTGTACAGTATGGTACAGAAATGTAGGTGACTTTGAGGCCATATATGAAGTAGACAGGAGAAGAATAAATCTAGAATAACTCCAGGTGGGTTGAGAAGGAGAAACATATTCAGAGGGAAAAAATAATGAATTTGAGTGTGAATTACCAAGGGACATTCAAGTATCATGATCCTGTTGAAAGTGTCAGCCCAGAAATCAAGAGAAAGTTCTGGGATGGCTTTAAGGTCACCAGGATTTAGACGGTACAGATTAGCCAGGAATGGATGGGATAGGTAGCTCTCAATTTTTTTCCTACACAAATGTGTCTATGAAGGCAGGGAGGTGTGTCTAGATTTAGGCACAATTCTCCACACACTAGTTCCTTTTTTCTCCAATTCAAGAAGGCATCTCAAAATGCAAGTTCAGTCAGCTATTACTAGATGTGAATATGTTCTATTTTAAAAAATAAGTAGTTAACATGCATTGTTATTCCATTATTAATATGTATAACTTGTCAAACAGGATACCCAGAATCCTAAAGTATATGCAGTGAAAAGAGAACAGTTATGAAGGCTGACTCCACTTCTCCCCAGTATTGGAGTGTGGGCTACAATAGAGGACCCAGCAAGAGGGAGGAGAAGAAATGGTCAGAGATGCAGGACAGTGTCCTGCAAGTCCAGAGGGGAGCATTTCATAGAGGAAATGAAGAACACTGTCATATCCCAGAGAAACTGGTAAGATGAGACCTTGGACTTTGCTATTAAGAGGTCATCATTGAACTTTTTTCAGAGTCTTTTCTGGAGAGTATCTGGGGACAATTTGGCTGATGAACTCAAGAAGACTGGAGTGGTTTGAAGAATAAATAGGGGTAAAGAAATGGAGACAGCGGGGTAGATTTACGCTTTGCACTGCTGCTTGGTTAACGCAGAGCTGCCTTATGTTCTCAGCATCTTACAGAGATTTTCGCGAAATAGCTCTTTGAATTTTTAGACTTTCTCTCCCCAGGACTCCAGTATAAGTATGACATAAAGGGGCTAGCATATTATAAATAAAATTACTCCACCCACTCAGTTTGATCCACTGGTCCTACACAATGAGCTCACCTTCGTCCTCCCTTCACCCAGGAGGGGTTCCTTTCTAGGACTCTTCCCTATCCTTCAGTCTTGCCTGGGCTGCCCCATACACCCTAGTGACCTCTCTGGATCTTCAGAGTAAATATTGCTTGAGCTTTAAAGCTGGGACCTTCTCTACAAAAACCCCATTTGTATAGTTCCCTACAATTGTCTCGGCCTAAATTAATCTTCACACCCACCCTGCGAAGTAGGTAGGAAAATGTTACTGCGCTTGTTTCACAGGTGAAAATCTGAGGTTCTATAACATCCAATATCCCCACCTCTCCTAAGTCACAAAGCAACAATCTGACCATATTTATTTTATTAAGGTATTCATTCCACATTTTTCCATGAAGGATTTCAGGTAGAGGGCATCTGAAAAATAATAGGAGAAAGACTAGATGATAAAAGGACATAGATACGCAGCTGTTAAATCTCTACATAATTGGCAGACCTGAGCTTTAAACTCGTTCTAAGTTTTTTGGAATCCAAACAAAAAAGCGGACACTGTCTATCGTGTAGTTCCTGTTTTCAAAAGGATTAAGTGTACCAGTTTCTCAGAGGAACCAGAGTACTTCCTTTCTTGTGTTCTAAAAGGAACTTTAGATGCACATCTTTGCATAGAGGGCATTTCTGTAAGCAAGTGCAGTGGAGCTTTTCTTATGGCGGCTGTAATGGCTTCCTTTGGCAAAATTTCATTTAAACCCTTAAGTTAAATCAGATTTTTCAACCCAAGCACACCTAGTAACTTACTGATCACTGAAGGACAGTTACCACAAAATATAAAACCTGACGTCCTGGGCTGGATCTCAATTTACACAGTTGTGGCTAAGTCCAGGCACTGATTAGCACATATTCGTGGGGTGTGCCATCTCCTCGATAGGGTTAAAAATCAGGTACCTTTCTAAGTGTCTGCACACTTGTAGACACACCATACACACATATACACACAAACACCCACACAGAGTCTCATAAAGGAAAAAAAGATTATAAAGGTCTATTTTAGAAAAAGAAACCAAAATGTTCTTGAGTTTTTAGGAAATGCTCATTGGTGCAGTGAAATGTCATCTATTGTCCTAAGGTATTCCTGGAATAAGTATAAGTTGAGGTGCCTGGACTATAGGAGAAAATTGGGGGAGCATTTGTTATAATTAGAGCAGATGTTGAACAACCATCTCCCGACTGTCAGGCACTGATGATCACTAACATTTTTAATTAATCACAAATCCCTACGGATGCTAATAAGGCTGCCAAAATGGTCCCATCCCTCCCATGAAGAGCCAAATGAGCCATGCATCTAAAGCTCTATCCGTGTATCTCATTCGGTAATCTCCACATGGATATCCAGTCACTGCATTACCGTAGTGTCCCGTTAAAACCGAATATGTGTATGTGGAACCAGCCGCTTGGAGTGCGTTTGATGAACACCTGCTGGCCTCAGAGTCCTGAGCAAGGCACTGGTCCAGAATGTTAAAGAAACAAGTCATTCTCTCTGTCTTCGAGGAGTTTAAATCTGGTTGGAGAAACAAAATATACACACAAGTTATACAACTAAAAGCAATAACCTAAGAACCCAAAAACAGGCTGGGCACGGTGGCTCATGCCTGTAATCCTAGCACTCTGGGAGGTTGAGGCAGGAGGATCACTTGAGGTCAGGAGTTCCAGCACAGCCTAAGCAAGAGCGAGACCCCATCTCTACTAAAAACAGAAAATATTAGCCGGGCAACTAAAAATAGAAACAAAAAATTAGCCAGGCATCGTGGCACAGGCCTGTAGTCCCAGCTACTCAGGAGGCCGAGGCAGGAGGATCACTTGAGCCCAGGAGTTTGAGGTTGCTGTGAGCTAGGCTGATGCCACAGCACTCTACTCAGGGCAACAGAATGAAGCTCTGTCTCAAAAAAAAAAAAAAAAAAAAAAAAAAAAAAAAAAAAAAAAAAAAAAAAAAAAAAAAAAGAACTATAAACACATGCAAAATAATACACAGTATATAATTAATTATACCAGAGAGTACATGGATATTAAGGCAGTAGGTAAGGAAGATGACCACTGATAGCATGAAGAGGAAAGTGGTGACCTCTGTCCCCATCAGCTGATGTAGACATAATAGGAAAGGCACCCAGATGCAGAGAGCAGTATTAACTAGAATAATAGCCCAGGGGCATGGGCAGATGAGCCAAATTATGCTACATGCAGAGGAATTCGAGGCCGGAAAATATAGATTGTCTTTTTTCAGACCAGTGATTCATAAATGTTAATGAGCTCTTACTTAGGGTGCTTGAAAAACGTGCAGCTTTTGGGAACACTTACAGATATTCCGATTCTGTGGCTAGGAGGCAGAGCCTTGGAAACCACACTTTCACAGTTCTCCCAAGAATGGAGTTAGTGCAAGGACCCCAGGGTGAGGCCTGCTGCCTAGGGCACTACCCCAAGACTGGCCCATGAATGAAGTGAAGGGAAAGCCAGTAACGGGGCTCATGGTGTTCCCTGCAGCACCTAGCAAGGGACAGGAATTCTATTAATAGAATGACCCCGCAAAAGGTCAAAATGCCGCTCCCGGCAGGAAACAGATACCATTTTAACTGGTGAAATTTCATGTTAGAAATTATAAACACATATACAAAGCAGCATAAGAAAAGTATTGTTCTATGATTCATTTACTACCTAGTAGATTTTACTGGATGATTGTATGTTGGGTTTTGTAAAAAATAATTTAATTAAACTCTTTGAACTTAGAAAGGAGTTCAATATAAATTCAAAGGGTTATAATAAAAAAGAATTGTTTGTATGAAATTTACTACCTGATAATTTTCATTGAGTGTATTTTAGATTTCCAAAAGAGAATTTTTATTCTTCATTATTCAACAGGCCTCAATTAGATGTATTTGTTCTCTCAGATTAAAGACTATAATCATACTCTGTGAAATCTCATACCACACTATTATGTTTTTTTAAAAAAAACTTTGCCGATATGAGATCTTCTTACCCCCGGCATTTTGCAAATGAATCATTATTAGCTCTATTCACAATAAAATCAGAAAACATGAGAAATTTACTGAAATTCTCAGAACAAATGAATAGGAGTGCAAATTGACTAGAGTCATTCATTCAGATGGTAGATAGTCTTCGTACATCCCCAGCACTCAGCGTCCGCATTGTTTGGGAACAGATTGCCTACAGGGTTAGGAACCCAAACTCTGGACACTAATCTGACCATTCTTTTCAAACCGTTTCTTTCCCCCAGAATCGTCACTCCTCATTATATTTCTATGTCAACTACAAATTTGTTCTAAAATAAAAAACTTAGTATGAGTTTTCTTACAGTATAGCTAGCCTTAAAGTAACTTTGCACTGTTAATCAGAAAATACAAAGAAAACTTGATCATCAAAGAATTTTAAATATAAGCAAAAATGCAAAGCCAGGAAGGCCCAAGGTAATCTTTAGAGAGTAGTATGAAACATTAAATTTAGCTGGAAGTAGGGTTTCCGACGCAAGCAGTAATGGAAATGGGGCTGTAAAATAGATTGAGCTAAATCATGAAGGCTGTAAAAGCCAATCTGATTGCCTCACTCTCAGTTGATCAGCAGAGGCCAGGTGGAAACACTTGAAAACTGAACAGCACACTTCAAAATAATGCATAGGTCAAAAATAAAGTCTCGAGGGAAATTTAAAAATTTATCGAACTGAACAAAAATGAAAATACAACATATGAAAATTCATGGGACACAGCTATAGCAGTGCTGAGAGGGAAGTTTATAGCACTAAATGCATCCATGAGAAAAGCGAAAAAGCCTCCCACCTCTAAAAAAAAAAAAAAAAAAAAAACCTAGGGGAAAAAAGTGAAACAAGAAGGAAAGACGTAATAAAGGTAAGAGGAGAAAGCAATATAATTGAAAACAATAGAGAAAATCAATAATATAAAAAGCTGGTTATTTGAAAAGGTCAATAAAATTGGCAAACCTCTCTCAATACTCACCGAGAAAAACAAGAGAAGACAAAATACGCATATCAAGAGTGAAACAGGAACCTCACTACAGATGCTGCAATATCCAAAGGATAACAAGAGAATTTTAAAAAAATATACTATACTGATAAATTTGACAACTTAGGGAAATGAACCAATTCCTCAAAAAGCATTAACTACCCCAACTCGCCCAATGCAAAATAGATGGTTTGAATAACCCTATATCTATGAAGAATTAGTAATTTTAAAATGCCAAAAAAGAACTCTCTAGGTCAAGATGGCTTTAAAAATTCTATCGAATGTTTAAAGAATTAACACTAAATTAGTATAATTATCCAGAGTGTAGACGAGGAAGAAATATTATCCAATTCGTTTTAAAAAACTAATATTTGTTTAGTAAATATTCCTCAAACTCTGCCATATATTAATGGTGTTTTGAGCAACTCTATACTTACAATAATGTTCGTGATAACCCAATCTAGAGAAATATGTTTTAACACATAGAGTCTTGTAGTCATAGTTAATAAAAATCGGTATTTTGTTGCATAGAAGTCAAATAGAGGGATGGACAAATTACATTAACCATAAAATACATACACTAGGATAAAATTTGGGGGAAGGAGAATGGAATAAAAGCTCAAAAAGTAAGAGGAATAATGTAAAATCTCTGCCTGCTTAAAAACAAAAGCCTTTGTATGTTTTTTTAAATGGATAATGCCAGGTGTCAAATTACCATGGTATTTCTATAATATTACATTGGATTCATTTAAAGGAGCGATGCAACACTTTTATTTTAAAATGTCAATATTGCAATATGCCAGAAAATACATATTTTTAAACTGTTTAAACTTCTGCTAAAAAAAACTTATAGCAATTTAAAAATGTCAATTTAAAAATGTATAAGGGTATGTATCAATTTCCCAAATTATTTCAGGGTACATACCAGTTTAGAAGATCATCGTTGGTCTTCTGAAGGCACAAAAAAACATGAATAATGGGACTGATGAGCAGAAAGGTAATGTGAATGTGTAGTAGGTCATGTCGGCAAAGTTCCAGCATTTTCTCTGGCAGTAATCTGTGGCCCAGGAGCAGAAATGAAGAGTGAGTACAGCAATGACACGTGCACGGGCGCGGCAGGGTGCAGCCTTGGGTGTTGATGAAGACAAGTTAGAACAGCTGGTCATGGTATCTAAATTAGACAGGGGAATAAGTGAGATCAGAGGCAAGTTCCTGAATAGCATAAGCTGGTATGATCCCAACAGCTGAAGCCCGAATCTGGGTTGCAGAAAGGGAAAAAGAAAGGGCTTGCCCATTGCAGGCTTCTGAAGGGAGAGCAGCGTAGCGTAACAATAATTATGCTAAACAACGATTACTGTTTTGTGGCTGCTGTAGAGAGAAGGTGGAACTTGTCATTGCAAGGAAGTCAAGGAATCATGTGCTACGAGCAGTAGCAAAAGGCCAGCATGGACACTAGACCACACGGGACGCGACAGTGCCGTCTGGGAGTGACCCAAAGAGGAGGAACATGAGCAGGTGCTTCGCGCCTTGGGCCTGGGATTGGGCAAGCTGTCCAGTAGCAAAGTTAGGGAAAGGCTGCTTCAGTTGGACAGTGTGGACTTTAAGAGCCAAAAAAAAAAAAAAAATTATTTTCATATTCCAGAAGTGACTTGGGGACTTGTGTAAAAGATGCAAAATCTCTCACTCTAGATCAGCTGTGCAGAAACGGAACTTTATTTTCCTTATCCTAACTTGCCCAAGAGCCCTCATTTACATTGGGAAAGAGGAAACAAACGTCTTAACCTCGCCCCTTCACTGCGACTCAGTGGTTTCTGCATTACAACTTGGTCCATTTGGGACCAAATTCTGGAGACATACGAGGTCAAATTCGGGATCCTCCCAGGAGGTGATCTAAGTTTCTAGGATTAATAGGCAGTATTGCCAGGTATCAGGGAAGAAGGTTAATTACAGTGTCTCCTCCCACTTCAACTCTACGCATGTGCTACTAAGTGATCCAAGCCAGGAACCCGGCCTGCTCCCCTGACAGCTTCTGAATTCCGGCAAACCCCATGCAGAGGCTGAAGAACTGACAACAAACACCGGGGTCTAGCCACCACGTGGCCATGTCCACTCCCCTGAGGCCAGCCTCCGAGGCAATCTCTTCCCCTAGTGTTAGGCAGAAAGCAAAGCAGTAAACACTTCTGGATTTCCTGGAGGGTCTTTCCTCCCAGCTGTTGCCTTGTCAGTGCTATATTTTCCTTCTTTGTGGTTTAAACTCTATGGTCATGTTTTTTCAAAAGCGAAGGGAAAAAAGTAAACTCTATAGTGAGTCCTACAGGTGTTGGCAAAGGATCACCTGAGCCAAAGCCCCTTTGGAATCCAAATTAAACCATTTATCTCTCATGTGCCAAGACCTTGACAACTGGAAATCTGATTTTCTGCAGCCTATTTGGAAATCCAAAGCCAAGAATTATTTAATGTAAAACCAAGCCTCTCGTCTGAGAGCAGTCCACACAGAAAGCTATGAAAGGCTCTTCCTGCCTGGCAGAGAGCTGGAGATTGTCCTGGAATGCCAAGGAAACAGTAGCCGTCCTGTCTCTGAATGCCGTCTTGCTGCCTTTGAAGAGGAGGACATTCGTGACTGCTGTGGAGGACCCCAAGGGAAACAGCAACGTGGATCACAGTGTGTTGAGGGGGAACTAAGCTTCCACTAAGGCCTACGAGAGCTGGGGAGGGGGCAGAGAGAGGAGAGACACTGATGAACAAGACAAAACCCTTCTTCTGGGGGAGCCTGCGTCTGTATGAAGATGGGGCATATGGGCACTCTCTGAGCATCCCGCTCAATTTCACTGAGAACCTAAAACTGCTCTAAAATCTGAGGTTTATGAATTTTTAAAAAACTGTATCTTCCTCAGTTGTCAGCTACCTAGGTGACTGCACCATCATCTGCTCAGTTGCTCAGGCTAAAAATACGGCAATCTGGTTCATCCCCCTCTCCTAACAAACTAATCACATGGGTACCAATTCTTTCTTCAATGTGCCTGGGCTCACCTTCTCTCCATCCTGCATTTACTCTCTTTTACACTTCTTCTCTTCCCTGGATTACTGAATCATCTCCTTAAACGTTCTTGTTTTCACTTGAATCCACTCTCTGTCATAAGTCTTTCCAACACGAACACGGTCTCTCGTTATAGCCCTACCTCCAGCCCCTCGATGGCTCCCTGTCACTCTCCAGGTAAAGGCCAAGCAGCATAGTTTGCTGAACCCAGAGCCTCAGTCCTACACTCCTCTGGCCTCAGGACTCTCTTCTACAACCTAAGTCTGGCCACACTGAACCTCTTTTGGGTCCTTAAACACTCTTGTGCTTAGGCTTTCACACAAGCCATTCTCCTTGTCCCGGGACTTGCCATTTCACCTGTCTATCCATCTTCATCTCTGGGGTATAATCTTAGCCATTTTTCTCTCCAGGAGACTTCCCTCGCTCATGCCCAGCTCTGGGTCAGAACTCCATGCCAGGCATCATCCCCCTGCCCTCAAGGCACCGCTTCTGCTCACCGAAGCAGCTACCACTTTGCATTGCCATTGTTCGTTTGCCCCTTGGTGTTCCGCACTAGCTGGCCAGCCCTGCGAGGGCAAGAACTGGCAGCAGTCTCGTGTACTGTTAGTGCCGGACACACTTCCTTGATTAAAGCAGAAGTCTAATAAATACTTGTTAAATAAATGAGTAAATGAACAAATGAAAGGAAATGCTTAATGAAGGCAAGGAACAAGGACTTTGCCTACCTTGGTGGGGAGGGGAGGAGAGATGAAGAGAATGGACAGTCAGGAAAGAATGAGTAGGGTGCAGAGGCAGGAATTTATACACTGAATCAAGAGCAGGAAGAATCTGGCGATAGCTGCGTACAGTGAGAAACGGAACAGGATGCTGCAGAGGAAGGATATTTGTCTACTTCATTAAACACAAATAATAATGCTCACGCAAATTAACATAAGCAAACAAATGGTGATTTAGGGTTAAGAAAATGGGAAGGATCGCCAGACAGAGCAGAAAGGGTATTCAGGAGGAAAGAAACCAAATGTCTCTGGAGTCTTTTGAGCCAAGGGGAGGCCCTAAGAAACCCCCAAACCCCCAAAGTCTCCCCTCTGCTCCAAGCAGCCTCGATTACATCCTTCTGGTTGTGCGAGCAGAGGGATGCTTACCAGCCAACAGGCGAAGCCAAACACAGCTGAAAGCTGTAATGGATAACAGGATTAGAGAGCAGATCTGCACCTGTTCAACTTATTTATACCTGGGGCTGATTCCCTTTGTGGGGCTAAAAATGGGAGCCTGGATGCTTGCAATTTTAGTTAGAGCTGGAAACCACGTCTCTTTTTCCATTGATTATAGAGCTGGTCACTGTACTCCCTGTAGTTTCTCTCCATTTGGGCGGCCACTTACCCGTCAGGGCACAGGGAAGGGACTGGCTGCCACTTTGGACCCCAGGAGCCGAGGGTAAGTATATGCTAGGAAGGGAAAAACTGGTGCCAATTATAATCCTAAAAGACACAGTCTCAAATGCCATAATCTCAAATATATAATTCTGGAAAAAATTATTTTAAAATTTTCTTTAAAAGATATTTATTTACATTTTTAAAATGGGATTTATTTAAGAAACATATAAAAACACAATAGAGCAGTTCATAGGCCACATTATACAATAAAATAGGCAATAATAACATACATATTTTTTCCAAGCATAAGCACACTCAGGTATATTAACAACAGTTGCACAGGTATAACAGTTATAACAGGTATAACAGGTATAACAGTTCTGAGCAGATGAACCATATTCATAAAGAAATAGGTCAAAAAGTGAAATGTGTAAACACATATCATTGCAGTTGCTAATTGTGTGCGCCCCACTTTGTAACTTCGGCCATCTGAAATACCTCGACAGACAATCTAAGTCTTTTAACAAGATTGATCAAAAATTCCTGAGGGTTACTATTGCATATGCAACTGCTGAAAGAGCTGAGATCTCAAGAAATTTTATCTTTTACAAATGCAGATATACACAAAGGACGTCTTTTAATTTATTTGAGAAAGTTTCAAAGTTTTTATGTACATGCACGATGCTTGCACACAAAGTCAACATTGTGATAATGAACTTTCATGGAGCCAAATTTGCAAAAAACTACGTACAACTAATTAGAACTCTCTAAAATTCTTTACACAATTCATACCTCCAGTGTTGGAACTGATATGAAGATGAAATACATAGGATAGCCAACTGGTGCTCTGTGTAAAGGGGCAGAGGTAATACATGATTGAATAATTTGGCAGGGGAGATTTC
>RJWJ010014871.1:0-37164 GCA_004363605.1 Indri indri | reverse complement strand
CTCCGTTGAGACCCCAAAAGGGAGAGAACCGTGGAGAGAGTGGGGACCCCTCCTGACGCGCAGGGTCCCCTTTCGCCGTCACCGAGCTGGGAGGTGGTGGCCGGAGTGGACCCTTTGTTGCCCGAACCCCCCCATTCCAAGAAAGACAGAGGATCGCCGCGGGCAGCTGACAGGTGAGGGGAGGCGAGCGGGAAGGCGGCCAACGCGGAATGTTCCGGCAGAACAGAACCGTTTTCAAAGTTTCTCAAAGGACCGCAAAGGAGCGCTTCAGATCGCACCAGAAAACACACAAAAACACGCTCGAAAGTGCTCAGGGAAAAGTTTATTTGAAACTTGGCCCCCAGAGCTGGCGAGGGCTCTTTGTTTGCCGGTCACAGCCGCACAAAGTACAGACGAGGTGGTTTCCCACATCTTGTCAAAGGACGGCATTTCCTCTCTCCTTTCTCCTCGAGCTGATTAGCGGCCGGGCCATGGCGTGAGGAGATGTTGGGGGTAGGAAAATGGGGGTCATTTTGGAAAACCTCTTTGTGGATGGGTCGGGAATGGAGAGAAAATGAATAGTTATAAGCTCATTTCCATAGAAACTGTCTCATTACCATGCGGGCTGCCCGCGGCCGAGGCAGGGCTTCCTGCCAGCCAGCGGCTCCACAATTAAGTGTCCCCCGGCCCGCCCGGGCGGGAGGAGCCGGTCAGCAGGCCCGGCCGCGGTGTGGCGGCCAGATCTTTTCTCTGGGAACGTCAGACATCTGTGGATGTGGCGTTGGGAAGTTACGCGCAGACACCGTCCTGTTTTCGAGCAGGTGCCGGCGGCATCTCGCTCTTGTTTACGGGATCTGACGGGTCGTCTCGGTGCGGGTCTGTCCTGCCTCCGTGGGCGCGGATCTCCTAGGCGCCCTGAACACGCTTCACAAAAGCCACAGGGACAATTAGGTTTGAAATCGCTTCCTCGGCGGTGTCCTTTGTGCTGCTCCCACACGCGGCCTGCTCGGGGCACTTTGTCCGGGGCCCAGGGCGGGTCGGCGCCCCACGCTCCCTTCCGGTCCCCAGACCCCAAGACCCCGCGCCCCCGCGCAAGTAACTGCAGGAGCCTCCCCCAGGGCTGGCTGGTTTTGTTTTAAATTGTGGTGGAGTACGCACGACGTAGCATTTGTCATTTTAACCCTCCGCAAGGGTACGTGGTGTTAAACGCCTCGGGGCTGCTGCAAGATCATCACCCACTCTCCCCTGAGACTCTCCCATCAGCCCCAGCAAAAGCTTCACACCCGCCCCCGGCCCCCGCTATGTGACTTTTCAGTCTTGATGGCTGGCTTGTGTCTCCAAGAGGGAAAAACTATCCCAGGGAAGCAAAACGACCTGGACTCCTGCGAGATCCCCAGGGCCGGGACCCTGCCCTCTCGACCCGTCTCCTGCCGTGGGCGACCTCGCTGTGCATTTGTGGGGGCCCCTTTCCCCGCTCTGTGAGGCCCGGTTCAGAAAACGCCCCGCTCCCTGGAAGGAGCAGTGTAGGGAGGACGGCGTCAGGCCGGCCAAACAGGAGGCCCCGCCTGACTGAAGCAGCGAGATTTTCCTGTGTATCAGGAACAACAACGAGTGACGCAGGAAACATGGGGTCAGGCCGCAGAGCGCCATCTGCGCCCACTTCTCATTTATCCCTCGGGGTCGCCCTGGTGGGGACTTAGGTGTCCCTCTTGTGCAGCCCAAAAAATGCAGGCGGACGAGGCCAGGGGTCGAGGGTCAGAGCAGCCCCGGGCACCTAGAATGTCTCGGGAGAGGGTGTGTGTGTGGACGTCCCTGGTGGGGGCCCTCCCCTTGCCAGAGTCCCTGGGCACCACGACCGAAGCCCCAACTGGGCGTTCCGCTGGAGGGTGCAAGCCCGCAAGGCCAGCATGACCCCCAACCCCAGCAAGCCTCCCGACCGCCGGCCCGAGCAGGTGTTCCGTGTGAAGCTGTTAAGCAAAGTCAGTCAACTGGACTCAGGGGTGTGCAGGCGCCTGGGCTTTCATGACAGAACACCCCAGACAAGCGGCTGAAACAGCAGAGACGAGTCCCAGAGGTCCCAGGTGAGGGTGTGGGCAGGGCTGGCGCCTTCCGAGGCTGTGGGGTGGGGGTGTCTGCCAAAGGCGCCCGGCCTCTGGTGGTTCGCTGTGTGTGGGAGCATCACCCCAATCCCCGCTTGTGTCCACACGGTGGTCTCCCTGTGTGTGTCCGAATTTCCCTCCTTATGAGGACACGGTCACACTGGATTAGGCACCCACTGTACGATGACATGACCTTGTCTTAATTAATCACATCTGCAGTGACCCCGTCTCCAAACGAGGTTCCGTCCTGCAGCACTGGGGGTTAGGACATTGATGTGTGAATTTGGGGGGACAGTTCAGCCCGTGACAAGCCGGGTTCATCCTGCACGGCACCGTCTTCCTAGGGGAGCCCCTGGGTCCAGGAGGTGCCGGGGTGCGTGGAGGCTGTGCATGGCCATGTGCCCCCCGCCCCCCCGTGCAGCCAGCCCCTGACCCCGCAGGGCAGGCTGTGCTGTGGCTGTCGCGCCGCCCGCAGCACCCTGAAACCTGCATCTTCCACGGACTTCCAGAGGCCACAGCCCCGAGAAATACATGCCGCGCAGACGTTCGGCCAATAGCTTAAGTATAATGTATGATAAACGGAGCTCATTCTGTTTTTGTGGGTTTCTAAGGTTTGAAAAGCGATTTAAAATAATTTCGGGTTGTCTCGGGGTTGTCGAACGGTGCAGTAGGCAACATGAGAAAACAAAGCTCTATAAACCGAAGGATTTTCCCTCGTTTCCAATTTTTAGAAACACAATCGATGTCAGCTGGTGAGGTTGGGGCTGGCAGCTTCCGGGAATGGTTTTGCGGCGCAAGGGGCCCAGGGGGTCAGGGCTTCGGGGCCGTGGCCGCTGTGCCCAGCGAGAAATTGGAAACCAGCTCGGGGTCTCCCTTCCCTCACCCTCTGCGCCGCTAGCAATCGGAACGCGCTGCCGGGCGGACAGAAAATGTCCGACTGCCACCCTAAGCGTTTCTGGGTCGCGGCGGGAGCCTGAGGGATTGCTGGCTAAACGCGGGCGGCAGGCTCGGGGCAGCAAGAGGTGCGGGCAGGCGAGGCAACCCGTGAGAGAAATGAGGCCGTGGCCTCGCACGGTTACGGGATGAGGCGTCTCGGCAGCCACCGGGGGGAGGGGGGGCCGTGGCGTCTCCCCCTGAGCCCTCACTCTCAGGCCACGGGGGCCAGACTGGCCGGCCCCTGTCCAGACCTGCAGGGCTCACTCTCCAGCCTGCCTTGCCCAGGCCTCTGGCCACCTGGCATCAGTCATCTTTGATCAGCAGGTTGGCACCTCTCTGTGGCAGGGGACCTGGCACTTCAGGAAACCTCAGACCCGGCCTATTTGGGTTCGTAACGGAAGCACTAGGGCTCCTTGCCCTGGCTCTTCCTGCAGGGGGCTCATCTGCAGGCAATCTTCTGGCGTACTCACCGGGGGTCAGTGATGGGGGCTCACCTGGGCTTGGGGATGGGACTCACCTGGGCTCGGTGATGGGGGCTCACCTGGGCTTGGGGATGGGACTCACCTGGGCTCAGTGATGGGTCCTCATCTGGGCTTGGGGATGGGACTCACCTGGGCTCAGGGATGCGGTCTCACCTGGGCTCAGGGACGGGGTCCCAGCCTCCTTCCCCGTGTCCACACCTTTCTTGTCATCCACTGCTTAGCAAAATGCCCATTGAGCAGGTCCCTGGGAAAGGTGCTCCTGTGAGCAGGTGGGGGGCGGGGTGGCCGGACAAACCCCTTCTAGCCCCTGGTCCTTCCGGTGCCCGGGTCCAAGTGGCACAGGAACCTCACCTTGCTTTCCGTTTGGCTGAAATTCATTAACTGCCAGGAAATCATGGATTTCCAAGCCCAGCTTTTTCCACAGCCCTCTGCTTAGCCGAGAAAATCAAATTGATGTGAGTGAGTAATGAGAAACAGCCCCCTGAGCTCGGCTAAGAAGCAGGGTTCTGGCGGCGGGCGTTGTGGAGGCCACGTCTCAGATGCTCACATGGGTGCAGGGAGGCGCCTGACCACAGCCGATCCTGGAAAGGGGGGCCCAGGGGCACCCCGGCCGGCTCACAGCAGTGCTGGGTGATCAGCTGCCCCTGCTGAGCCAGATTGGCTCGAGCTCACTGTGAACGGGGCCCTCCCAGGGATGCGGCCCGGGGAGAGCTCCTCACTGGGGCCTTGAAGGAGCGGGTGCTCAAGGTGGCGATGTGCCCGGGCATCACTGGAGCACCCCTGCTCCTGTGTGGGTGCCGGCCCGGCCTCCCCGACCGCCAGGCTGATCCCAAGCCCGCCGCTCCCCAGCCTGCGTGTTCCGGTGGTGGGACAGAGAGGGGGCCAGGTAGGAGGAGTGGAAGCCAGAAGTGGACCTGGGCCAGGCTCTCACTATAGAGTGGAGCTATCGAGAGGCCGACCCGAGCTGGGCGCTGACCACGTGCCCAGGCTGGTTAGAAGCCTGTTTGCCCCTGTTCAGTCATTCAATGCTCACTGAGGCCCTATGAAGTAGGCACTGTTGTTACCCTGCTGTATAGATACTGTTGCCATGAGGCCCAGAGACCTCAAGGCACTTGCCCAAGTACACACAGCTCCTAGGGAGATTCAGTGATCAAATGAAGGAAAGACCCAGATTAGACCTAGTGAGGGCTCAGTGGGTGCTGGTCTACACCGCCACTACTACCACCAGCGAGCTAGAGAGAGTGATTTCTCCAACTGTATTAATCAGAGAAAAATAAAGGCGAGGAGTCCGGGGGAAGCCTCCGGCCCTGCTGGGCCTCCGGCCGTATACAAAGCCCAGAAGCTGCCCTTTACGTGAGAGGAATTTCTGAAAACGACCTCATCCAAAGCCAGCTCTGAAATTCATCACTGGCAAAACCCGAAGCCGCTCCCAGTTCCCAGAGAATTCAGGCCACGGCCAGCGTGGGCGAGCGCGTTTGGGGACCGGAAGGCCCTGGCAGTCTGGGGAGGAGGTCAGTGTGCTGGTCCCCAAGGGGTCACGTTCATGCTCAGGTGTACCCAGGGTGAGCCGCGTCCCCACCGCGAAGCCGCCCAGGGCAGAGCAGGTGCCTCCCCTGCGCCTCCCCCGCGCTGCCGCCCGCGCCCTGGCACCCCCTGCGCTCCTGGGAAACGCAGTCCCAGCGTCACACAAGTGAGCAAGTGGCTATTTCCAGTCTTGCAACATCCACTATGAAAGGAACAGGTGGGAAGATTGTTGGGACTTGTAAATTAGTTGCTAATGAGGAAAATTAGGAAATTTGCTGAGGCATAAAGAATGAGAAAGAAGACAAATGTCCCCATTCCCCGTTCTTCCAGACCGGTCAGAGCGGCCTGAGATGCGGGCCTGACGTGTGGGTTAATGCAAAGTAATTGGTTTAAAACGGGGAGACGATTAATTGGATTAATGTGCAGAATATGGTTACAGTACGTCAGGGGTGCAGGGGCGCGGGCCGTGTTTCCTGGGCCACCTGCCCGGCCGGGGAAGTGGTCTGCAGACGTAGCCTCCCAGAGTCCGCAGAAGGACCTGCAGGTGGCCACGCCGTGCCCCTTCTGCAGCGGTTGCTGCCCTCACCCCCTCCCGCAGCGCTGACCGCCGGCCCCACCTGGGATGCGGGTTCAGGACCCATGCAGGGGACACTGTGGCCCTTGGCCAGTGGGTCCCCCCCTGTAGAACGGAAATCCCACACACAGTCTATGACATGCTGCCCCTGGCACTGAGAGGGCCGGTGACAGCCCACACTGTCCTTGCCGCGCCCCGGCCGCCCTGACGCCAGGCGAGAGTTTTCTACTGCTCCTGTCCACCCAAAACCGGGGTCTGGGACCGCAGGAGGAACTAAATGCATCAGAATTCTGTTTCCCTCTTGGACCCTCCGGCTCAGCCCTGCGGTTCCGAATGCGCAGGACCAGGACACACCCTCATACAGCTTATCGGGGCGAGAGGAGACACCCCCTTTGCCCTGCAGGAGCTGTCTCCCTTCTGCTTCTTCAGGGCGCCGGGATGGGGAGACAAGGGCAGGGGCTTCTTGGACGGGATCTCAGGCCTCAGTTTCCCGATCTGTAAAATGGAGATAGTAAGAGGCCCTGCTGCTGGGGCTGGGGTCAGGGGCGGCGTTAGATGGATGTCAAACAGGCAGCCCCCAAAGGAAGGAGGTGCTGGGCCTGCAGCCGGGGTCTCCGGGCGTCAGGGAAGGGCCAGGCCCCCAGCCCCCGGGTCCTCCTGCGCCACGGGCCCTCTCCCCCGGCCGCCGTGTCCACGGGCCGCGCTCGGGTCAGTGGCGAGCTAACGCCTTTGTCAGGGTGATTAATAGTGCTGGGGACTGTCGTTAATTCACTGCCTAATGACTGCGGCCGGCGCGCTCCGAGTAATCGGGTGATGTATGTGGGGAGCGTGCACCTCGTGGCAGAGGTGAAAATCATTTCGACAAGTCAAATATTGTCACAGGGAACAAATGGCTCTCTCTGTTAATAAAAATTAATGAATTTTTTTTCTTTCTTCCTTTTTTTTCTCGCCACTGGCCTGCTAAATGAGGCTGCAGAGGGCTGGCGGGGGCAGGCCTGGCGGAGTGAAGCGCTTGATTCGATGGTCGAAACGTCAACGTCTTTATTAGGGCCGATGCGGCCAGAGGCCAGGGCGGCGGGGACAGGGCTGAGCGGGAGGCCCTTCTGGGCGGGTGCAGGGGGTGCCCCCCAGACCTGATGGGGCGAGGCCCCCCCGGGGGGCCACAGCTGCCCCACTCTGGGGTCCAGAGGAGGGTGGTACAGCCCGGGGCTGATCTCACATCCCCGGAACCCGCCCCCCGCGCCCCATCATCCTCCGAGCGAGCGTCAGAGGGGAGCTGGTGCTGGCTGAAGCCCTGGCCCAGGTGGGTCTTCCTGGCCCCCAAGAGCTGGGGCACAAGTGGCGCCATTTCCCCTGGAGCACCAGGGTGGCCGCCCGCCCAGCTGCAGAGGCTCGGCCTTTGCCGCTCTCCAGCTCCACGTTGGTGGGCACTGGGCAGGGCAGGGATTGGGGGCCTGGGGGGGCAGGGCCGAGCCCGCCATGGGCCCCCCTCTTCGTGCAGAGCCCCGGTTCTCTCCGCTGTTCCAGAGCCCAGCTTTGCCTCCCAAAGCTCGGTTGAGAGTGTCGCTCCCAGCAGGGCCACTGCAGCTCCCCGGAGAAGCCGGGGTGTGGGCAGCCTGGCCCCAGGAGAACCCCACGGGCCTTGCCCTCTGCCTCCCGATTTTCGTCAGGGGCAACGCGTGTTTGGTGTGGCGTGCCTTGCTCTGGCCTGTGAACGGCAGCCTCGGGCCTGGTCGGTAGGCACCGGTGAGATAAATAGTCTATGAATAGTGTGTGGCGGTTGTCACGGCGCTTGCTCAGCATTTAACCTGCTCCTGCTCCCTGCACTGGGCAGAGGGAGCGACGGGGAGAGAGAACAGAAACCAGCAAATGTGCCTTCTCCGAACATGCCTCTGAGCGTCTCGCCCTCAGGTGGCTTCACGGCCTCCCGCAGGGCACCCCCGCCGGGTGCGTCTCCCCAAACCCTCTGCACCCCAGACGACCGGAAGTGGCCTTCCCGGGGGCAGGTGGCCTTCCCCACCGTGGCCCACGTCCTCGAATCCCACTAAGAGCTTCCGAGTCTGCAGAAGCTCAGCTGTGTGTGTTGCGGGGGGAAGGCCCTGCCCCACAGCTGCCCTGGCCACGCGCTGAGCCCACTGCCATCCTGCTCTCCAGCCTGAGCAAGCCCTGTTCCCTCTGCCTCCTGGCGCCTCTAGAACCTTCCCTTCCTCCCTCTGGAAGGGTCCCCAGACCCGGAGACGCCCAGCACACCTGGGCGAGGATGCGGGAGGAGGCTGAGGGCAGAGACAACCCCGGCGTCTGTGGTCACTGGGGCCTGACACCAACCAGAACCCCCTGACGCCCAGCTCGGCTCGGGGGCCTCCTGGGCACAAAGTCCCGCAGCAGGCCCAGCCCTAGGAAGCACACTCTGGCTAACGTGGGGGCTGCTGACCAGCAGAATGGGGACCCCGTTGTCCAAGGAGCACACTGGGCATGGGGGGAGGCTGAGAGGGTGATGAGTCGACAGTGCCCTGTGGCTGCCGGGGGCTGTCACGGTAAGGACGGCTCCGACAACAGCCTCACCCACACGCCGGGGGTGGGGCATCACGGCTTGGAACTCCCAGGAGTCTGCGAGGTTGGATTCATTCCTGCTTACAGAGGAGGAGGCTGAGGTCCAGACGTGTGCGTGGTCACCCGGGCCCGTGGTGCCCAAGGGGACATGCAGGAAGGAGATCCTGCCCTTATTGTCGGGAATGACCCTTGTTCTCACCAACAAGGGTTGGGGGACAGTGGCCTCACCTCCCTCCCAGAGCCCCCGGGTCTGGACAGGGCTGTTGGTGGGAATCTGGTCTCACTTTGGCGGAGTAGCCTGTTAGAACCTCCTTTCCTGTGGGTTCTGTTGATGCCAAAAGCGCACTGGGGGTTCAGAGACGTCAGTACACCGTGTTGGTCGCAGCGCTGGTGGTAATAGCTAAGGTGTGCGCCCAGCCCAAGTGCACGCCAACAAACGGGCAAACAGAATGCGGTCCATCCTCACAGTGGACTATTACTCAGCCTGAAAAAGGAAAGAGCTTTTGGCGCTTGCTGCAATGTGATAAGCCGTAAGGACAGGACAGTAAGTGAAATGAGCCGGTCACAAAGACGGATGCTCACGATAGCACGTACGTGAGGTCGCAGCAGCGTAAACCCTCCTAGAGACGGAAGCAGAATGGTGGGGCCAGGGGCAGGGGACGGCTGTTTCAGGGGGTCAGAGCTTCACTTTGGGAAGATGAGAAAGTTCTAGAGGGGATGTGGCGATGGCTGCACAACAATGTGAATGTCCTAATGCCACTGAACTGTGCACCTAAAAATGACTGAGGTGGTGAATTTTACGTTAAGTGTACTTGGCCGTGTCGGTTTTTAAAGCACACCATGGTGTTGCTGGATCTCGGGTCACGGAACGGTGTCTGCAGCTGCGCGCCCTCGATGTTTGAGGGGTCTGATGCAGGCGCAATGAGGAGTCGAGGAGGGGCACCCCGCTCAGGCCCCCGCCCAGACGCGCTTAGCATGGGGGCCAGGGAGCCCGGCTGGGACTCCGAAGGAAAACTGAGATCTGAGCAATCTGTGGGCTACCTCGCTGCCCCGGGGCTCGGGGAAGCGGTGTATTAACCATTAAGGAGAGGAAGAAAAAAGGCCAAATCACATCTCTCTGAAACAAAGAGGCTTTTTACCAGGAACAAGGCTTGATAAAAATTACAGTGGCATCGCAAGTCATTCAGCGCCTGCCCGGGGCGATGGAGGCGTGAGGGTCTGAAATAGGACCGCGGCGTCCCCGGAGCATTGCACGGGTAAGTAATCGTCTTAGAATAATGCATGGGCTTTGAGAAGGACCAGGTGGCCTGGGCTGCCCATCCGAGGCCCGTGGCCCTGCGTCAGGGCCAGACCCAGCTCAGAGGCCAGCAGGGGGTGTTTGCCGGCAGTGGGCTTCCGACCCCGCACACCCAGATCCCCCCCTGCCTGCAGGAGTGGCGCGGGCGGGTTGCAGGGATGGTCACCCCAACCCTCCGGGTCACTGCAGCTCCCTCCGAGCCACGGGGCCAGCCCCTAGGGGGACAAATGGCAGGTACCCGCCACCCCAGGCTCTGATTCAGCTGCTGCTAGAGCTCCACGCTTGCAGAGGGCGTGTCTGGGCCGTGCATCCTCCTTGCGCCCTTATTTCATCATCTGTGACGTGGGTGAACCGGTAACCTGCTTGGGGCACTGCGAGCAGGTTTAGACCCGAGGGGCAGGTGGGGGGTCCAGTGATCTCGGCAGCCCCAGCCTGCTGCGCTTGGTCGGAACCCTCCTGCCGTGGTCTTTCTGTGAGTGTCCCAGGGCTACTGTGACACGTTACTGCACACTGGTGGCTTAAAACAACAGAAATTTATTCTGTCACTGTTCAAGGTGTGGGCAGGCTGAGCTCTGCTTCCGGGCCTCGGAGGGGACCCCTCCCGCCTCCTCAGTTCTGGGGGCTCCAGCCTCTGCCTCCCCGGTCACGCAGCCTCTTCCTTAAGGACCCCAGTCCTATGGGGTCAGGGCCCGCCCTGACGACCTGTCTTAACTTCCACACCTCTGTAAAGACGTTATTTCCAGATGAGGTCACGTTCTGAGGGACTTGGGGTAGGACTTGAACACGTCTTGTCGGGCGACACCGTTTGCCTGGCCACGGTCCTCGGAGCTGCTCCCGCCACCATCCTGGGTGACAGTGGGGCCGGCGGAGACTCTGCTCAGAGTCAAAAGGCTGGACCTGCCACCATCGGCTGTGTTACCTTGGACTAGTTGCTGGGCTGTTCCCCCCACCTCGGTGCGTGTGACAAGGACGAGCGCGTGACAGCAGCCAGGTCAGGGCTGGTGGACGGGGAGGAAGCCCTGCCTGTCTGTCGGGGAAGTGGAGCCAGTCTCTGGGGCCAGCACCCCCCTTCCCAGGCTCCCTCAGGCCCTAATGACAGTTCCGCATCCTTAGCCCCCCAGCTGGGGCTCATCCCCCACCCTCGTCCCTGCAGGCAAAGTCCCGGCGCAGGTCTGGGAATATAAACGGCAACTGATTATTATTAATATTTAGCATGTTTGCGGAAACGTCTTTTCTCGGTGCTATTAATCTGCTGCGTTAATAGCAGCCGCTCAGACCTCGGGCGGGGAATGCCGATGAGCTGCGGCGCCAGGGGTCGCAGGGCTGGGGTGGTGGCCCTGGTGGCCTGGGCAGGAGGTGGACCCCTGGCGGCAGTGGCTCCTCACAGGGACGTTTCCTGGACTTACAACTGCTTTGTTCTCATGTCGAAGCCAAGATCCAGGCTGGGCAGGACTTTCTGTGTTTCCCGTGGCCTGTTAAGGGCAGAAGAAAGAGAACAAGGCGGAACCTGTCAGTTCCTGTGTTTCTCTTTCCAACACCCCGTTTTCAGGATGCGGGTCTCCAGGTGCCCCTCTGTGGCCTCAAGAAGGCTTGCTTTGAAAGCGGGGCTTCTCCCCGCCGGGTTACACTCCACAGAAATGTAGCTGCACAGAAATCCTCCATTAGAAATGAAATCATCTGGCTGGGTGTGGTGGCTTACGCCTGTGATCCCAGCACTCTGGGAGGCTGAGGTGGGAGGATTGCTTGAGGCCAGGAGTTTGAGACCAGCCTGGGCAAGAGTGAGACCCCATCTCTACTAAAATGAGAAAAATTAGCCAAGTGTGGTGGCACATGCCTGTAGTCCCAGCTACTGGGGAGGCTGAGGCAGGAGGATCGCTTGAGCCCAGGAGTTTGAGCTGCAGTGAGCTGCAATGACGCCATGGCACTCCAGCCTGGGCCACAGTGAGACCCTGTCAAAAAAAAAAAAAAGCAAGCAAAAAGAAATGAGAGCATATTTTTCTCTAGAAATCACCTCTTGGCTTGTCTGCTCCCTGGTCAGCCGGCTTCATGGACCAGCCTGGCTGAGGGGCCTCTGCCACTTTCTCCGCCTCCCTGTCCCCTGGCGCTGGTGAGCGGGTCCGTTAGTTACAGCAGGACTCTGGGGCAGGGGAACTTCATGGGGTCCCTGACCCCACACACGGCACTGCTCCTGCTTCCGAGACGGAAACGGAGCGCTGGAGATGAGGGACCACCGCACCCTGGAACGCTGGGCCAGGCGGGCCCCCCACATGGGACACAGAGGGCCGCAGACAACCAGCCCTGACGGAGCAGCAGAGAAACCCGGCCCCCTCCCGCGGGTGGGGGCTGAGCCAGGCAAGCTCAGGTGTCTTCTGGATTGACATGGGGAGTCGAGGCAGAGAGGACTTCAAGGGTCCTGCTGATGGTGCTCCACTGTCGGGGAAGGAAAAGCAGGAGGGGCAGTGGGAGTCCTGCGGTCTACCTTTCCTGTGGGAACTGCCCTCAGGGGTGCCTTCACCCCTGCCCATCCACCCATCCAGTAGTCTCTCGATTCCTCCATGCATGCACCCACCCACTCACACATCCATCCATCCATCCATTAATCTTTCAATCCATCCATCTATCCATCCTCTCATCCATCTATCCATACACCCACTCACACATCCATCCATCCATCCATCCACCCACCCATCCATCCATCCACCTGCAACACTCATCTTTCCACCCACCCATCCTTCCATCCATCCATCCTTCCATCCATCCACCTACCCATCCATCCATCCATCCACCCACCCATCCATCCACCCGCAACACTCATCTTTCCACCCATCCATCCTTCCATCCATCCATCCACCCATCCATCCACCCACCCATCCATCCACCCGCAACACTCATCTTTCCACCCACCCATCCTTCCATCCATCCATCCATCCACCCACCCATCCATCCTTCCATCCATCCATCTATCCTCTCATCCATCTATCCATACACCTACTCACCCGCCACCCACCCGTACCCTGCACCTCTTCTGCTGGTGTCGAGGATGGCCATCACGAAAAGCCAGGACATGTTTTCAGGTGTTTTGTCATTGCAGGAAGAACACTGTGGGCACCTTAGGCTGGTGTTTGGGGGCTTTGGGATCAAGACTGAACGGCTCCCAGCTCAGCCCCGACTAGCTGTGTGGCCTTAGCAGGTTGTTCATTCACTGAGCTTCACATACTTGACGTATAAAACGGGCGCGGATACAGCTCTGCCTTCTTTACGGGGCCGCTGCAAGACTTAGATCAGCTCCAGTGCCGGTGAGTGTCCCGTAGGCCCGGCCAGTGGTGACAGGGTCCGACAGCCTCACGCAGGCAACAGGACCAAGGAGAAGACAGCACTCTGACCAGACTGACCTTGACTGGCTCCGGATGCTTCCTAAGCCACACCTGGGACAGCTCTAGAAGTGAAGGGCCGTATGGTCAACCAGGGACCAAGTTTCCTCAAAGTCTCAGGGTTGTGGCCAAGGCGTTCTCTGTCCTGAAGCTTGACCTTGCCTTTGCAAACACATTTATTTTACAAGTTGGGCTGAATTAATCAGTAAGTTTTAATGCTTCCCTGGGTCGGCCTGGTGAAATGTCATGCTGCCTGAGGCACTCAAGACTTGAGCTGGCCTTTGGGGAGGGCGCCTCGCGCAGTCTCGAGTGCGGTCCCGCCTCTCCTTGGGAGAGAGCCGTGGTCTGGGGTTGTTGCTGGATGGAGGTTTCGGCCCTGCCAGGTGGGAACTCTTGCAGAACACAGGAGGCCGCCTAGTGCAGGAGGCTGCAGTTATCTGTAGCTCCAAGAGGCTTGGCTGAGCCTCGGTTGACAGGAAATACAGCCCGGCGTCGGGAGCAGATCCTCCCCCTGCTAGAGACATGGGGAAAGAGGATGGGGACACTCACGATACTGTGGCAGCGGTTGGTCCACTTGCACCCAGTAAAAATCTCCTGTAATGAAAAAAGCAGCTCGTGGGGGTCTAGACCTGAAGCCCATGGAGGCCCCGTCCACACAGACAGCCAAGGGAGCCTCCGACGCGGCCCTTCTGAAACGTGCGGCGGATCTTCCCTCCACCCCGCACCGCGGCCCGCACGTCTGCCAGGCCCCAGCCAGGCTGGCGGCGGTCGGAAGACAGATCTGCAGAGCTGTGGCTCCTTCAGCAGTGGTGTCTTCCTTTACGTGCTCTGATGGGAAAAACAAACTGAAGCCCAAACTCCCCTCTCGTAGGGAGCGGGGCTCCTGGAAGCACCGTGGCTGTTGGCTGGTTTTCTCTGGCTAAATGGCAAATTGACACGTCGCGTGTTACTGCACCCCCACAACGCGTCCCCAGCAGTCCCGCCTGGTGCCCATACTCCCGGGAAAGAAGGCAATGACGACACTTTCTCAGGCCTGTGCAGGGCCACCGTGTCCCTCCCCCGTGTCCTTCCCTTGTCTTCCTGGGAACCTGCAGGGTTTGTGTGCAGAGATGCTCCTATGTCCGTTAGCAGGTGATATGAACGCTCAGAGAACCCGGCCACTTGCACTTCAGGCCCGACTTGTCATTCAGCGCCAGGCTCTGCGGGTCTTGGGCCGGGCCAGCTGCAGTGGGACTCCCTGGCACCGTGGCCTGACCATGGCTGGAAGCCACGCAGCGTGGTGTTGTGCTTCAGTCGCATTCCACGCCCACGTCGTCTCCTGAACACTCCCTGGTTTCTTCGGATGGGAGTGCCAGCCTCACGCTAGCGTCCGGCCCAGCTCTGCGTGATGTGATCTGATCCCGTCTGACTCCACAAGTGTCCACTCGGTACCGACCCAGCATCCTGCGCCTGGCGCCGTCTGGCCTGGGCTGCAGCTCTGCCAGGCAGACCCAGCGGGTCTCCCACAGGAGACCATGGGCCTTGCAGAATTGTGAATGTTCTGGAGCCAGAGGGTGGGCAGGTGCAAGATGGCTCCGGTCGAGGGCTGCCCGCTGCTCTTGGGGCACGGGAAGGGGAGGCTCACGAAGCGTTGGCTGAGCCCCTGACCTCAGCACAGCGGGGGGAGAGCAGGGAGGACAGGACCTTGGTAATGGCCATCAGCCCAGATGTGTCCTTGTGGACAGTTTGGGTGGCCAGGAGCTCTGGGGGAGCGGTGAGCACAGGTCTAGGCACGGGCACCAACCTCGACTTCACAGTGGGGAGGATGCCAGCTCCGGGGGCCCAGCCACCTCCCAGGGTCACCGTCTGGCGGGCTGCCTGCTCCCCCCCACAGGACAAATGCAGTGTGGCTCCGTCGGCCCATCTACCTGCAGCAGCTGCAGGCTGGGCGCTGGGGCTGAGCCAGGGACAGGAGCCTGTTGGAGCTGGGTTCTGCGCAGAGCGTGAGGACGGGGTCCCTTGCTGGTCTCCTCGAGCCCCAGGAGACGACGCTGCCCCGTAAAATTGAACCAGAAAAGAAAACCAAACAACGCATGTTTTCAGTTGTCCCCCAAAGGGCCCCATTCACGTTGCTTCTGCAGGGGGTGTTTCCTGCCCCGGCGAGGGGAGGTGCTGTGTGCGGCGGGAGGGTGGGAGGTCCATGCTGGCGTGGGGTGGGGGGGTGAGCCTGGCCGGCATCTGGCCTGGTCAGAGTTTCATGTTGAAAGTGACTGGGCGCACATGGTGCACACTCTTTCCTGTTCCGGACTGTTCGGCCCCGGCGGTGTGGGGTGACGTGTAGCAGACCCTGACCACACGGCTCAGCCTGGGACCGGGGGACATGCCAGGCCAGGGCTGGGGTAATGCCTGGTGCAAAGACTGTGGGCTCAGGACCCGGGTGTGGCTACAGCCTGCTCTGCCCTCACCGTGGGGTCAATCCTGTGCCCATCTCCCGATGTGTGAAGCAGGCAGCCCACCAGGGAGGAAGCAGCTCCTGTGAGGGGGCCACCCTCCTCCCAGGCCACTCACTGCTCTGTCCACATGCTGGGTGTGGCCCCTGAGGTGCCACGTGGTGACAGCATCAGGATCAGGGGCCCGAGGAGCCCAGCTAGAGCAGTCAGCCTCCCAGGAAAGTGCTGGATCTGGGTGTGGGTGAGGGATGCCCCTGCCCTCCCCAGCCTGGGACTGCCCTGAGGACAGGATCAGGGCTCCGTGGGTCCCGTGCGCAGTGGGTGGTCAGCCACAGGATAGCACCTCGTGGGTTTTTAACAATTAGCATTTCTAAATCCACCACGCCTCTCATGCCAATAGCTGCCGGTCTTCTGAGAGACCAGTGACGTCCCATCTGTCCGGACCTCTGGAAACCGGCTGAAACACGTCATGTCAGGCCACAGCCCCCTGATGGCTCTGTCAGCTGGTGTGAGGGACAGCAAGGCCCCCAGAGCTCCCCCCCGGCGCCAGGCACGCTAGGGGCAGGCTGGCACCTGTGGCAAAGGTGGGGGCTGCCCACGCTCGGGCCTGGGCGCTGTGTCCTGGGCCCCTTGCTGGCTGCCCCATCGCGGCTCTGCCTGCCGCCACCTCCTTGGAGGGTGTAGAAGGTCACGAGGTGATCCGGGCTGCAGTGATCTGGCACAACCTCTGCTGGTGACAGAGGAGGTTCCCAAAACCCGGAGAGTTAGGGACAAGCTGGACCCACAGGAATTCGGGACGGGGAATGCCGGCTGCCCCAGCCCCTCCCCGGCCGCTGCCGGGCCGGTTTTCCCCAGCACGATAAAGAAATCAACTAGTGACAAAGTGCTGGGGGTTTACAGCCTGGAATTTTTACCCCTGGGAATTTCTCTCTCCCTCTAATACTCTTGGCCTGAGGTTTTCTAAAATCTGAGGTTCGAAGGAACCGCACAGGCAATGGCTCCCTGGTGTTCCTTAGGGCTGTCGGGGCCTCTCTGGTCGCCTCACACTTGCTTTGGTTGTTTCACTTTTTTAAAGTGGCTCCTCCCTCCCCCGGGCCAGGGCGAGCTCTTCCGAGCCAGACGGGGACCACGAAGTGTGTTCTCCCGTGAACTGGCAGTGCCCGCGCCGTCACGCCTCACTGCGCACAGGTAAAGAGCCATTGTTGTTTGAAGTGGGCGCTCTCTCGCTGAGATTGTCACCGGGATCACCGCAGATGCGCACGCGGGTGTAAGAAACAGCGGAGAGGCCCCTTTGTCCTCCCAGTGGCTCCTGTGCTCGCGGGTGTGGGAAATGCCGGGTTGCTGGTGCTCATGTGTGTTCACTCTGTGTCCCTGGCGGTCCTCGCATCCCAATGCTCAGGACACAGAGCTGTCCCAGCCCCAGTGACAGTTCAAGTCGTCCTGTTCAGCCCCGACACTCTGCAAAGTGCTGTCTTTTCTGTCCCTGATGGTGGCCACTCGGCCGGTCCCTCTCCACTCGGCTTGGCTTCTTGTTCCCAAGGGTGGCCCCACAGATGCCAGATAGCGCCTCTCAGGCCACGGTGCAAAAGATGGGGTGGGCAGGGGTGGGAGCTTGGGGACTGCTGCCCCGCAGGCTGGCATGGGCGTGTGCACTCGTGGGCTGGAGGGGCCGGGCAGCTGTGTCCAGAGGGAGGAACAGGGGCAGCACCGTCCTGCAGCGGGTCTGGTGTCCTGGGAGGGCAGTGGGCCGGAGAGGCAGTTCTGAGCTCCCGGAGGGAGGCGCAGGCTCTGGCCCGCAGTGGCCCTGAGGACAGGTGTGTGTACCCAGCCGGCCTGGGCCCCACAGGGCCACCCAGGGTGACGCCCCAGGCAGGCATCAGGATGCTCCAGGGGACCCTGGCTGGGCCTCGCGCTCAAAGGAAGGCAGGCAAGCGGGCCCTGTGGTTTGGCCCCTCACCCCGAGACGGGCAGAAGACAGCAGCATCTCCCCACCCATGGGCCACGTGGCGGTCGGGGTCTGCTGAATTTGCCTTGCCCGTCCCCTCTGCGTGCACTCCCAGCCACACCCCACACATCCACCACTGCCCCTACGATTTCTTGCTGCAGGTGGTGCCTGCGGGTCTAAAGGCTTCTCCTGAAAACCTCCCCGCATGATACGGGGGAACCGCAGCAAACCAGGTATCGATGCAGAAACATCCCCTCGCATTCCCACTGGCTGAGGATCAAGGCTTAAGCCTGCCCATCCCGCTAACAGCAGCCACGAGCTCGGGTTTCAGGGAAGGGGCCAGCGGGCTTCATACCGCTGATAACTGCCATCGAGGTGGATGGGGGGGCGGGGGGGACCCCCTGCTGGCTGTGTGGTTGCGCACAGTGCTTCCGATTGTGGCCTCTTCTCTCTCTCTAGACCCCAAAATCCTGGCCATAGGTTTGGTTGTTTTTTTTTTTTTTTTTTGAGGCACAGTCTCACTCTGTTGCCCAGGCTGGAGTGCAGTGGCATCATCGTAGCTCACAGCAGCCTCCAACTCCTGGGCTCAAGCGATCCTCCTGCCTCAGCCTCCCAAGTAGCTGGGACTACAGGTGCACCACCATGCCCGGCTAATTTTTCTATTTTTAGTACAGATGGGGTCTCGCTCTTGCTCAGGCTGGTCTCAATCTCCTGAGCCGAAGCAATCCTCCCACCTCGGCCTCCCAGAGTGCTGGGATCACAGGCGTGAGCTACTGTGCCAGGCCCATAGATTTGCTTTTGAAATGTGGCTCTCTGTGGAGACGGTGGGGGTGGCTCCTGTTCAGGGATTTGTCCTACAGCCTGGGTGAGAGGGAGCAAAGGTCTCCCCTTGTGAGGCTGGAAGAGACTCGGCCCTAAACCAGGGTGGAGGGAGCTGGGGCTGGGTAAGGGGCTGAGGACACCCGAGCTCCCAGCCAGCTCCACCCCAGCCCAGGGAGCAGCAGGTTTTGTCATGTCTCTGACCTGTATTATGAGACCAAACGACGAGTATGTAGATGGACCTGTGTGTGACAAGACTCCAAAAGGGGTCTCAGCACAAAGTTCACCAAGAACAGACTTGGCTGGGACCCGGCGCCGGCAGCAGGTGCTTCCTGGGCCCGCGTGGTGGCCTTGGCCAAGGCGCAGGGGCTCAGCTCACCTGCTGGCCGAGTTGGGGCACTTTCCCCTCCTGCTGCTCCTGGCACCCTCCCCTCCTTGCTTTTATCATTTTGGTAGGTGTCCCCAAAGAAATTTTAAGAATGATGACCTCTGTCCTGACCCCCTAGAATAACTCCACTGCAAAACTCAAATAAAGGATGCCAGGTCTCCCAAGTCAGTGCACACTGTCGCCCAGCCTGTATGTCCAAAGTTATGAAAAGCTCACAGTCTCGGTGCTATATTCTCACCTTCGAGAGGGTGCCAGCCAAAAACGCACCTGCTGTCATAGAGGCGTGGGTGGCAGGGTCCGGGGGCCTGGGTGAGATGACGCCCGCTTCCAGATCAAGCCCGTCCAGCAGGCAGAGGGGCCGGGTAGGCACATGCCGTCTTGGAGGGCATCCGGGCTGGAGTGCGTGCCTGTGGGGGCCGATCTTTAAACCCCATACTCTGGTCGCCCCGTGGACCCTGGGGAGCCTCGAGATTTGTGCAGGGTGCCCCTGGAGCCCCCCAGCAGGCTCTGCTTTCTCCAGAGCATTTGACGCTACTCCATGTACCCCATTTTCTCAAAATGTTTTCTGCACACTGACTAGCCCTCCTGCCACCCTTGAAAAAAGAGCTCTCCCCCGCAGCAGGGGGGCAGCAAGATCGAGATCCGGGTCTTTCCTGGAGGCTGCAGGCAATCGCTTAACCCCAGTGACCGCCGGGGACGGGAGACCGGGGGCCCAGTGCACAGACCTGCCTTTAATCAGCAGGAAGCGCTACCTTTCTCTGCTGCGCCGTTCGCTCGGCCGGTAAATTAAACATGCCCTCAGAGCGCTGATTTTCCTCTAGTGGTGAAGGGTTTTGGGAAGTAGAATTCAAACAGAAAAAGAAAACATTTTTAAAAAGGAGCCCCTGGCTGAAGACGCACTTGGGCTCTCGCAGGACTCAGGAGTGACCGGGCGCTGCTCCCTTGCCATCCCGGGGGCAGATGCGTCCGACCCTGGCGTGACGGGCGGCGTCGTGGGCGCCTCGGCTTCCACCCTGACTTTGTGTGCTCCGAGCTCCGCAGTTCCCGGTTCCCAGTAATAAGGCGGCATGTTAATGACCCCCTCCTAACTCACCTTTATTCGGCACGCAGTTGACGGGAAGGTTTGTGGGGGGCGGGGGTTCCTTTCAAACCTAAACAACCTCAGATCTTTAGGGTGGAGGGAACAACAGCTGCAGTTCTGTTGTTGCCTTTCTGAAAGGATCTTACGAGTCAATTAAAAAGGAACCGTCGGCCAGTTAAAACGTAATAATTACTCCTGTGAAGGCTGCTAAATTAAATAAGTATTGTCCCCGGGACTTCTTCCCCCCAAGACTTTGGTTTCTTTTGAAAGAAAACATCTCGTTACTTCTTGCACTGATCCGTTTGCAACCAGCATGAGGAATCTGAAGCCATTTTTCTCGTACCTGGAAGTTCTCGTCTCCCTGCAGGCTTCTCTCCCCCAGTGGCGGCTCGAGGGGGCCCGGACACAAGGGCCAGAAGGACCCGGCTGGCTGGTCACTTTCACAGGTCTTCAGACCGGCGGCAGCAGGGGGATTGGGCGGAAAGCTCCAGATGGGAGCAGGAGGCGCTGGGTGACTCGGCCACGGCTGCCACCCCCACCACCCCCGCCCCTGCCTGTTCCTCCCTCTTTCCTGCACTTTTTAATGTTACCGAGGTGAAATTCACATCACGTCAAAAGTGATCACTTTAAAGTGAGCAGTTCGGTGGCATTTAGCACACTCCCCACATCCTGCAACTGCCACCTCTGTCCGGCACCGGGTGCTCCACCACCCGCACAAGACCCTGCGCCATAGTGGTCCCTCCCCGCTCCCCCGCCAGCCCCGCCACCTCCAGCCTGTGACCTGTCCGCAGGGATGTGCCGACTCCGGGCATTTTGTAGAAATAGAGTCAGACGGTGTATGGCCTTGTGTGTGTGGCTTCATCCCTGGATGTCACGTGTTCGGCCCACCTGGGTTGTAGCAGGTGTCAGAGCTTGGTTCCGTCCCAGGCGGGAAGACACGATTCTCTTATTTGGACTTCACACCACTTGTTCATTTTTGCGTCCGCTGATGGACACGTGGCTGCTTCTACCTTTTGGTGATCGCGAATATTCACCTGTCGGTGTCCCCGTGCAGTGCTTTTGGGTAGAGGCCCAGGGGCACAGTTGCTTTCCTTATGGTCCGACACCATCCTCGCCCTCCTGTCCCCTCCCCGTGCCGCACGCTACCCTCTGGTGTAGTTCCAGACCGTGCTATCTTGGCACCAAGCTTCTCTCAGGACAGACCCCAAGGCAAGCTGGGGACCCTTTTCTTTTGCTCAGTTGGGTGACCTGCAGCCCCGGGAATCCCATATTCACGACCTCAGTAGGCCTGTTCTGAACCTGCCACAAGGTCGTAAGACCCTCCCCAAGGCCAGGGCGGCCCCAGAGGCCCCCGCATGGTGCCCAGAGTGGCCCGGGTGTAGGCCAGTAGCTCTGGGCCAATTTCACAGTAGCCTAAATTCCGAGTGCTCCTAAGAACGCAGGACACTGCTCTGTTCCCTGATTGCCGAGGCCACAGGTGGGAACGGGAACGGCTCGGGAGCAATATGTCATCACCGGCCCGGGGTCGGCCTGCGAGTGCAGGTGGGTCCTTCCCTTGTCCTCCTAAAGCAGGACCTGTCCAAGTGCCCTTGGGTGGCTGCAGGGCCCATGGGGAGGCCCAGGCTGTGCTGTCCCGGTACAAACGCTGGTTCCTCGAGGAGCCTGCCGGGATCTCGTCCTCGGGAGCCTCTGGCATCCAGGGAGGGCGGCTTGGCGTGGGGTGGAGCAGAGGCAGCTCTCCCGGGCAGGGTTGGCAGCCGGGGGCCTTCTGGGCCTCTGCGCACCGTTGGTCCCCCCACGGCCCTGTCCCAGGTGGTCCCTGAGCTTCACATGGGCAGGGTTGCTGCAGAGGCTGACCCTGCATTGTCTCCTTCAGGTGACGGTGACGTTGTAAATAACATGTATGAGCCCGACCCGGATCTGCTGGCCGGCCACAGTGCTGAGGACGAGACTGAGGACAGTGTCATGTCACCCGTCCCCACCAGCGAGGACTTCACTCCCAAGGAGGGCTCGCCCTACGAGGCCCCGGTCTACATTCCCGAAGACATTCCAGTCCCACCAGACTTCGAGCTCCGAGAGTCCTCCGTGCCCGGCGCCGGCCTGGGCATCTGGGCCAGGAGGAAGCTGGAGGTCGGGGAGAGGTTTGGCCCCTTCCTGGCGGCGCCGCGGGCCGCACTGAAGGAGACAGACTTCGGATGGGAGGTGAGCACTGTGTCTGGGCGCGATTGGTCACGGCCGCGTGTCTGTGTTCAGTCTGTGTGCGAAGCCACTGCCCGGGGCAGGAGGCTCGGTCGGGAGAGTGTCTCACGTCCCATTTCCCGGCTTATTTTATCCTGCAGCTCACGTGCCGTGACTCAGAAAGCATCGGGGGTCTGTGCAGGTGTCTGTCGGCCCCCCAGGCTGTGCCCGCTCTCTGCCCAGAAACGTTTCTCTCATGAGCTCATGTCTTAAAATGCCCCGTGCTACGCGGCAGATGCAGGTGCTAACACTGCCGTTGCGGTGGAACAGGGAGATTACTGGAATGTCCAAGAGCAGGCGGCTTCCCTCCAGCCTTCACTGCCCACAAAACGTGCCTGGTGGCCACGCTGTTGCTGATGCCCCGTGCTCACTGATGCCCGGGCCTCTGCCCAGCTACCCTGGTCAGCAAACTGCTCAGAGGAGCCCCAGCTTCAAGGTTAGGGGCACAAGCCTCGTCCTGCCTAGAAGGGACACCTTGCTGTTTAAATGTCTCCAGCCCCGAGGGTTCTGGAGCCCGCGTGCTGGACCTGCTGTGGGGTCAGGAGCTGGGTGAGGCAGGTGACAGGGTACTGACGTCTCCAAAGGTGTTCCTGGGCCGGCTCCGAGCTGGGGCATCTGGAGTGTCCTGCTCAGGCCACGAGGGTCACCGGGCCCTGATTTTGGAGGCTGCCGAGGTGGTCTGGTTGTCACCATGGGCCCCAGCCTCCCGGCCAGCCCCACAAGCCACTTTTTGGTGGCATTTTTGGCAGAAGCCCTGCCTGGGCGGAAGACAGGAAAGCAAACTCAGACCCCTGCTGGGGTTTTGCACCCCCAGAGTGCTGAGCGGGGTGTCAGTTCCAGGACAGCAAACAGCCCAAGGACAGCAGGGGACCCCAAGTGGCCGGGCAGCCATGTCCCTAACAGCAGGGGATGGGGTGGGGCAGGGTCTCGCGTCTCGTTCCACCACCTCTCCTAACCTCTCTGTGGCTCTGGAAAATCCCCAAACCGTTCTGTGCCTCAGTTTCCCGCGCAGAGCGAGGGAAGAAATCGGGTCTGCATTTGCTCTCGCGCATGATGCGCTGTCGTCTCCCAACATCGCACTTCCTGTAGAAATTGCTCCCTAGGGACACAGGTGCACCCTTGGGGGCTCTCGTGTTCCCCCGCAGCCCTTGAGCACCTCCCCTGGGGCCACCACACTCACAGCCCTTGCCAAGGACGCCGAGGCTGCCTGGATGTGCCCCGCACGTGGCAGGGGTCAGAAGCTGCCACGTCCCGCAGAGCGGAGGATGCCCGTCCCTCCCCAAGGAGAGGGTGGGTCCCAGCGGGGGCCACAGCTGGGTGGAGTGAGGTTCCCGGTAGCTCCCAGGGTTGTGTGTGGCTCCTTGTCACAGATGCAGGGGACACGGGAGCCCGAGCATCAGCTTAAAGCCCCCCATCGCAGAGAGCTATGAAGGGACAAAGGGACAGGTGCAGCGGAGTCATGACGTCCCACAGGGTGGGAGCCGCAGCCTGGCGAGCTGCTGCACGGGAGCTGGTGTGTCCCCTGCCATCCAGAGGCGGCGGGGCAGCGTGTGGGGCTTATGGCCAGGTCACCTTCAGGACCGGCTGGTCAGGCCCAGGGAGCACCAGGAGGCTGGAGGGTGCGAGAGCTGGAGTCACAGCTCCCCACGGCCGTGTCACATGCTGCTCCGTGGCCTGGAGGGCCGCCCTTTGGAGCCAAGGGGGGCCTGTGTCAGGAAACATGACCAGCGAGTTTTGTGGCTGTGAAGTGGAACTGGCTTTGGCAAAGCAGCCGGTCCCGCCTCCCCCGCCTGGCTGCATGGGAGAGGAATTTAAGGGTGTTTGTCTGACGCACTCGAAAAGGCCCGGACTGTTTAGTCAGTAGGTGGCTTTCAGATGTGAGAGGGTGAATGAGCCCTACAGGTAGCACTTCGGGTGACCTTGGGGTGACTTTGTTCTTGTCTGCTCTGATACAGGTTTCTGTTTGCTTTTATTTTTTTATTTATTTTTTGAAGAAATCACCCGTATCACGGTGGCCCGCCTGGTGCCAGGCCCGGCCGCGCCGCCGTCCGCCCGTGCTGTTGACTTTGCGACATTATTTATTCTCCGTGTATGTGAGGGAACGCGCTCCCTCCGTGGTGCGCCACCCGTTTCTGCAGAGCGCTTTGTTCGCGGTGTGACCTGACAGCTCCCTTTCATGCCGCTGCTTAGAAATGCCTGCCCTCCACCCAACGTCCCCACACAGCTCCCGCCGCGCCCCGACGCTATCTCGCCTGACCTTGTTTTCCTTGCGAGTTTGGGCACCAGTTACCTGGCTTTGCGACCTGTCCCTGGGTTTTGTGGCCTCCCGTCGGGCCAGAGTGTGTGTGTCAGTGCCACCGAGAGCCAGCGCGGAGCGGGGCGGCAGCCACCGCTCCCTGACGCACGAGGAGGAGGAGCAGCAGGAAGCCCGGATCCTCGGGGCGCGGCCACTTCTGCCCGAAATAAGTGATGCTGGTCAAAGTGGCTTCTTCCTAGCTTTGGACGTCTCCACTGGGACTTTGGGGGCCGCCTTACCGGAATTTTCCACGCATGTGCTGGAGCAGTTGGTTGCTGTTTCGCTTTGTGTTTTGGTTCTCCAGGTGTGAACGGCGGATCAGGCGGGAGAAGTGATGTGTAGGTGCTGTCCTGCTGGGGCCTTGTCCCGGCTCTTGCCCTGACGTGGGCCTTGTCTTCTGATTGCGACGGATGGGGCCGTGATGGGGCTGACTCCAGGGCGGGGGACTCTGCCTGGCTCCGGGCAGGAGGGGCCACCTGCCAACCCCCCAGCCCCCCTCCCCACCACCCGTGCTCCTGCAGTGAGCTCAGCCCAGAGCAGGCCGGGATGCGGCGCCCCAGGAACGCCAGTGCGCAGCGCCACGCCACGGGGCACCCGGGTCGGCCCAGGCCTGCCACGGAACGGGTCCCAGGGACAACACAGGCATGAGTGTCCTCTCACGACGGTCCTGACTTCTGTGTGTATAATTGTTCCCTCTCACACTGGTAATGCAGTTTCATGGATCGAAGTGATTCGATTTTACTGTAATTTATACGACATTCGTTTACTGAAAAGAAACAGCACAGACGATGGTAAAATCTGATCCACTTCCAGCAAGGGTTTGGCCGCCCCAGGGGTGGCTGGGAGCTGGGTTCGGGGACCCCTCTGTGCTCCCAGGTGCAATTGTTCCTGGGGGGCTGGGAGTCGAATCCGCAGGGGCTTAGACCAGAGGGGGCCGCTGCAGGCTCAGGACAGGCCACCCTCAGAGGACGCATTTGAAATGAAAATCACACTGGTTATCTGACTGTCACTGGGGACGTGGAAATCAGCCTCTTCCTACTCTGAGGCCGGTGATCTTGCTCGGTCCACCTGACTGACCTGCGGTGAGGAGGTCCCGTTCCCTTCCTCTTTGTGATGGGAGATACGGTGCCCGGCAACCTGTGGCTTTGGGGTGACTCGCGCTGGGGTGAAAGTTCTCTCCCCCGGGGGGGTGGGCGCTGACACAGATGACCCATGACCTGGGGGTCGGCAGGGTCAAGGGGTCGGGCGTGCAGCACGTGAGGCGGCAGCAGCTTTGGCGTCCAGTCCTGCGCGTCCTTCTTGTGGGAACAGGCGCTCCGTTAGCAAAGCAGGAGCTTGGGGTGTTCGGGACTGAGGTCCCCCTCCCAGTTCCTTGCCGTGAGCCGTCTTCTCCCTCTGCGCGGACAGGGAGGCCGTCTCCCTCCCTCCGCCCTGCGTGCATATGGGAACAGTCCACATCTATCGCCCTTTCCTGGGCGCTGGGCACACCAGGACGGGACGCCCACCGGCACGGAAGGAAACACGCCCTTGTCAGGTGCTCCGGCTGGGACCTGGCGGTGTCTGTGCGCAGACGTGGTCCCCGCTGGGGCGGGGGTTGGGGGCGCTGGGACCAGCCCCCCATCTGGACGCGGCTGCATTTCTCCCCAAACATCGCACCCGCCTGCTGACACCAAAGCCCACCCTCTGGAATAAATCACCCTGTGATTGTGTTTTCTTGCCCTGGGGGCTGCAAAAACAATGATTTTGATCATTTGCTGAGTAAATCATGACATTTATCATCACGCTGTTTATTTTGCTAATTAAGAGGTGGCCGCTGGTGACAGCCCAGAGGGAGAAGTTCTGGAGGAGGCGCTGGGAGGCCGCCTGCCGCGGGTGGCTGCAGCTGCGTGCCTGGGCCTGCAGCCGGGAGGGATCGGCCGGGACGCCAGCGCAGGTCCTGGGAGCAGCTTCTGGCTGAATCGGCCCCGTCTGTCTCCTGCCTGCAGTCCTCGTGTCTCCCCAGAAAGGCCCTCGCAGCCTTGCTGGTGCGCAGCCCGCAATCGGTGCGCGGCTGTCCTCTGCTGAACAGCAGCGGGTCTCCTCTGTCTGAGGAGCGGGTGGGAAATGTTAATGTGAACTGATGGGGTTTCAATTATCTGAAGAATTTGCTCAAGTGGGCTGCCTCATCCCCCGGCGTTAGCAACTGAATATTAATATTCGTCTTCATTTGTTCAATCAACAAACAGCCGTGTCTGGCCCAGGGCCCGTGGGAAGCTCTGGGGCTGACGGGGAAACCGCCGGAGGCCTCAGGCTGCCCTGGCTCTGCAGCTCTGGACTGTGTGGCCCCCAGGCCGGCACCTCCAGGGCCCCAGCACACCGGGGGTCTTGGCGGGCACCAGGGCCTGCTGCTCACCCCTGTGGACCACACACTTCCCTGATAGCCAGGGCTGGGGGCTGCCGGGGACCAAAGCCAGCCCAGCCCTCAGGATCTGAGAAATTTTAGTGTGAACATTAATATTACCCGAAGCATCCGCCATGAAGGAAGGCGGGGGCTTGAGAGGAAGGAACACGTCTCCTGCTCGTATACGCGTGTCCGCCGTGCATGTTTTAGGAAACTGGTGCTGTCTGCTCCCTGCCAGGGCACATGAGAGAGGCCCCGAGTGGTGGGACCAGGATGCGGCCAGCACCATCTCACATCTGCTCCGGGTCGCAGGGGTGCGGCGCGGGGACGTCAGCCTCTGACCTCTCAGCCCAGGTCCTCCATGGCCCTTCAAGGTACCGGGAGGCGGTCATGGAAAAGCTGCACCAAGAACCGGCTTCTCCAAGTCCCGAGCAGACACTAGGGGGTCCCCCAGCCGAGACCCAGTTCAGTCCAATGGCAGCAGGGACCGGTGGCATGTTCACTGGAGAGTCCCTGAGGCCGTGGCCAGGCCCGTGGGGCGGGCGGGGGAGTCACACACCCCCCTCGCCACCAGCAGGTGCTGACATGCGTGCCCCAGCATGGCTGTGCGTGAGAGTGCACACGTGGGGTCCTCGGCAGCCTGGGGACTGGCTCAGGGCACTCACATGTTGCATGACGGAGGATGTTTCTTCTGGGAGTTCCTGCTGGATTTCTGAGCTGCAGGAGCCTGAAGAGAAGCTTCCAGGCTCTGGTTAGTTAGGGGTCTCAGGGTGTTAGAGGAGACCGTAGGGGCCACCCTCCCTGCAGACCTGAGTATTTCCTGCAAAGAGCGCCCCTCCCTTGGGCGGCACGTCCTGGCCTGCACGGGTCCAGATTGGGTGTCTCTTCTGACACCCAAGGGTGGGGACTCGGGTGTGGGCCAGGGGGCGGGAGGTCGCATTCGAGACCCCTTCTCCTCAGTTTCCTCCACGGCAGACCCTGCCGCTGGCACAGGAGCTGGACGAGGCCCCGCGTGTCCTGGCGGGGAGCCAGGTTGCTGCCGTGGGTAGGTCAGAGCCAGGCAGGAGTGAGCACTTGCCTCCCTGCCAGGATGGAATTCTCTAGGCTTCCGGGAAGGTGCCTCAAGTCTCCTTAGTCCCTGTAGCATAGCGGCCAGGAAGATCCACCAGAGACAGACACGGTGGCTGACGCGTTGCCATGAAGACCCCCGATGCCCAGTGTGGTCCGTGAGCCGGCAGCTGCAGCACCCGCGGGTTTGTTGGCAATGCAGAATCCAAGCCCCTCCCGGAGGATGGGGGTCCTCACGTGCATTTGAGCCAGATCCCGGGTGATTCAAGTGCACGGTGAAGTTTAGGAGGGATGGCCGGACAGCAAAGGCCCAGCCACACTGTCAGCTCAGGAAGCAGCGTCCTCGGGCCTCGTTGAAAGCACGAGGGTCTCCACATGTTCCCTGGCGCCGAGAAGAACGAGCTGCCTTCTCCAGCTCCTGCCCGGGCCCCAGCGGTGGGGCAGCCACACCTGCCAGCGCCGGCTTCGCCATTCCCAGGAGACCACCAGGCTGCCGCGGGCTCTCGGACTGAGGGAGGAGAAACCCTCTGGCGGCCAGCAGCTGCGCGGACCCCGAGGTGTCGCATTTAGCCACCGCCCTCTGCGGAAGCAGAGCTCTGGGTGCTTCTCTGCGCCCCTGGAGCCGTCGACAGCCACGGGGCACTTTTGACCCCACCAAGCTCTGGGTGACCCGTGGCCCTTGGTGGTGAGCTGGGAAAGCCAGTGCGGCCACCCGGCCTGGGGAGGAGGCGCCAACCGCCCCGGCAACGTCTGCTGAGTTTGCAAGGCAATTGTGCAAGTGGGTCCCTCCCCACACCCCACGTCTGTTTGTCCTGGAGGGTCGGGAACATCCCTCAGTCTTTCCTGAGCATCTGAGACCCGCAGGCAGGGTGGCAGCCATGGTCTCACCTTGACTGCACGGGGGTGTCACCTGGGAGCATTAGAAATACAGGTGCCCAGGCCCACCCTAGGGATGTGGGGCTATGGCCAGGTAGGGAACCAACTGCCCCATTTGCCCAAAAGTGTCCTCTTGAGGACTGAAAGTTTCGGCAAAGCTCCCTGAGCACAGGCTTGTGAGAGCTCCCAGAAGATTCTAACCTACAGCCCGGGTCCAGAGCAGCGACCTGGAGACGAGAGGCAGCGTCCTTACAGCTCCCGCACCTGCGCCTGCACGGGGAGCCGGGGGCAGGATGCAGGCAGGCGAGGGTCAAAGGTCTCCCCTGGAGCACCTCCTGCCTTCCAGCACGTTCAGCCCACCCTGGCGCTGGGAGGCGGACTGTGGTTAGGAAGCATCGCTGAGGGCATTAGTTACTCAGCTGCCTGTTGCTGGCACCCCTGGGGGCAGGGATCTCCGGCCCTGCCGTGCCTCTCACCCTGGAGCTGAGCGCCACGTGTGTCCTTGCCGCCTGCCATGGAGGGCGCCCGGCTCCTGTTGGCTCGGCTCATAGACCACTTCACAATGGTTTGTCCTTTCAGTTCCCACAGTGGGGAAGGGGCAGTGCCGCGGGGCGTCGGCCGTGGGCTGGAGCCCGGGGAGGGAGGGCAGGGCGGGTCTGAGGACAGGGAGGCTCGATCCCGCAGCGCCCGAGTCTCCGTCTAAAAGGCAGAGCTCGCTCCTTGACCGCCCTTCTCCCGCAGCACAGGACATGCACTCCGTGGCCGCAAGACCCGCAGCTCAGGGGAGCCTGGGCAGAAGCTGGGGCGCCTCTGCTTGGGCAGCCGCAGTCTCCGTCTTGTTGCCTGGGGAGTTTCACATAAGGCCGAGGAACGTTGCAGGGATTTCCCCCGAGTGATTTTCCGACTGTCTCGGAGGCGAAGCCTTGCACGTGGAAAGCGCCCCACACTGTGAAACAAGGCGTGTGCGCCCCGGACAGCACAGCGATGTGCTCAGGGACCCTCCGAGGGTTTGAAGAGACGCGGTGCCCTGTTGGGGTACAGCGTGGTCCGAGATGCACCCCTGTGGCCGGAGGTGCCCGGGAATCTGCCGGCTCCTGTCCCCAGGCGCAGCGGACGGTGCGGCGCGGGGTGGCGTCGCGCACCCGTCCCGTCTCTCCCAGGCACCGTGACATCAGGTCCAGACATTTTTAGCCCAAGAATGCCACGGAGCCCTGCACTATCTTAGGCCCAGCTCCGAGACGCGGGTATATAAGGAATTTCAGAAAAAAGGGAGAATGACTAAGAATACCTCCGACGGCCTCCTCCACTTCCTTAAGGGGTAATAACTTGCAGAGGGCACTTTCTTTAAATAGAGCTTCTGATTCACAAGCAAAAAAGGAAATAAATATTTTCTTTTCGTATTCGGGAGACATCCACGAATACCAGCTTCTTAAATGGTATTTTGCCCTCTGCGTCTCACACACCCAGTGACAGCGGGGCCCACCCTGCCTGGAGAGCCGTGTGCTGTGACCCAGAGGTGACCCAGCATCAGGTCGTCCGGGGAGGAGGGGACGACTTCTCCTAGGGCACCAGCTTGGCCCCCCCAGCTCCCAAAAGCTGCCTGTGAGAACAGGGTGCCCGGCGGGTCCCTTCCTGTCCCTGTCCCTCCTGCCTTCCTCTCCTCTCTTCCTCAAGGAAAATGACGGTTGCACATTAAGGGGACCCAGTGAGGGCCTGCTGAGGCCCTGTGGCCTCCCTGGGCTCTGCTCTGAGCCATGGCCCTCAAGACGCTCTTGTCCGCTCAGTGGGCCTCCTGGTGGTCACCAGGGCCTGGACACCCTCGTTTTGCCTGGAGGAAACTGAGGCTGAGGAGGCAGAAGGAACCGAGTTGGTCAATTTGGGGACATCGAGGTTGGGGCCCTGCTCAGTGCACTGTGTCATCAGCGTGACCTTCACCTCCCTTGCTCCCAGGAGCTGTGGCTTCCTGTTTCCAAAGCAGGTCCCAGCCCCAGCACCATGGGCCACAATCGGGTCCCAGAGCGTCGAGGGCCTGGCAGGGAGTTGTGCACGCCACCAGGGGCTGCTGATGGCACCAGAACTCTCCGGAGCCCAGAGAGAGCCGCCAGCCATACCAAAGTCAGCGTTTGGCAGTGGCCCTGGGGTGCCCAGGGCCCAGCTGGGCTGGGGCCTGCAGAGGACAGAGGTGTATTCAGGCAGGACCCGCGTGGTCCCTGGCCCAGGTGACCAGCCTGTGGGGCGCAGAGTTGAGATCCCCCCAATTCACAAGGGAATCTTTCCCCCCTGCTCACCTCGGTGGGGGAGTCCCAGGGAGCTGTGGTGGTCGAAGTGTTGTGCTGTGAACCCCCAGGGCCCTTTCGAAATGCGGATTCTGGGCCCCACCCTCTACCTACTGGGTTAGAATTCCTGGGGCCCAGGAATCTGCACTCCAGCAAGCAATTGCTGAGTGGCAGGTGGAGGACCCCACTCTAGGGGAGAAGCCTCGAGAAAGGGCCTTGCCCCAGATTCCCCCTTGGGAGCCCGAGAGGCTTTACCTGCAGGTGCAGCCGCCGCAGGTGGCAGCCGAACCTTTCTCACCAACAGACCTTGTCAGGGCCGGGGGAGAGCGGGAGGTGGGGGTGGAGGAAGGGAGGGTACAGGGTGCCGAGGGTGCCAGGGGCAGCCTGGGGACCCCACCCTTGTCCGGGGGGAGGGGGCTCCTCGCCATTCCTAGGACCACCTGGGGTGTCACCGTCTTCCCTGTTTTGCAAGCCCTCAGGAGGGAAATGTCACACGGGGCTGGCCGGGGCAGCTGGCAGGGTCCTGACCCCAGGCAGCGTCCTTCTGCCCCGTGTAAACGTGTATGGGCTGAGAGCAGGGCAGGTCCCACTCCTCCTACGTGCACCCCGGCCATCAGGGCAGCCCCTGGCCCGGTCTGGGCACCCGACCCGCACATCCCTCGGGTGATCCTGAGGCCTGGCGTCTGCATGGAGCCCAGCAGGAGCGGCACAGACAAGACTCTGACTCTGCACCCATTGTGCGGTCCCTGTGGGGTGGCTGCGCGGGCTTAGCCTCCTGCTGCCGAAGGGTGGGCCAGCCCCCTCTGGCCTTCTAACGGGGGCAGGAAGCAGCCAGGCATTAGGCTGGAGAGTTAGCAGTGTAGGTCGTCTATACTCGAGATTTCAGTTCAGAGCAACTTCCTAGCAGGGAGCAGGTTGGCGGAGGGCGGCCCCCACGAGGGTGGGGCGGTGTGGGCCTGGTGGCTCCCTGGGGAGCCCTGGCATGGCCTGCCCACAGGCTCCTATGTGGCCCTCCCTCCCCACGGGGTCAGACGAGAGTCCCAGGCGTTCCAGTCCATAAAAGGTGTCCCTGGGTCATGGGACAAGGATGTGAACCTCAGCGTCTGTAGGCCAGTGGCGGGCAGCAGGTCCAGCTTATCAACGCTCCTGCTGCGGTGGGCATTCCTGTGGGCTGGGCCATCCCCGGGTTGGGAACTGCTCTCAGGGTGTCATGGGCCACCTTGGCCTCAGCCAAAGATGAGGGTGACGTAGCCACTCACAGGCCCTCCCAGGGGCAGCGACCCAGAGCCACCTGTCTCTGCGGCTCAGGGCTGGTGCAGGCTCCTGCGTTCTCTGGGCCCTCGAGCACTGCAACAAGGGCTTGCTCTGATTTAAGGCAGCCGCGTCGAGGGGACCAGGTCAGCCTGGGGTGAGAGGTCAGTCTGAGCGCCTGGCAGAGGGCCTGCAGGGAACGGCTGCAAGTCAGCGTCCTTGGTGTCATGGGGGGTTTGTTGCACGTGGCCCTGGCCAGGCCTTTCTCGTCGTCTAAAACATGTATGAGTAAAATGGCCTTAAAGTGTTGATTTTCTGTCAGCCGCTGGAATCCCCATCGCGTGTGAGTTGTTGAGGGACGTCAACCCTGGTCTCCTGCGGGGTCCACACTGGTTCCGAGCTCCCCGGGAGAGCTCAGGACGGCTCCGGTCCCGGCCCATGCAGTCAGCGCCCCGGTGCATCCCGGGGGGTGGCTGTTCCCTCCGTGTGGGGGGTGCCAGGCTCCAGCACAGCCACCTGCAGTGCCCAAGCGTCCAGCCTGGGCCCCCGCCCAAGGGCACCTCTGGCGGCCGTGCGGGGCAGGGGCAGGGGTGGGATTACCAGCCCCAGCAGAGCCGCGGGAGCCGCCTTGCGGGCTTTCAGCAGTTCCTCTCTGGGCTAATGCCAGCTTAATTGTACATCCCATTGTGTTGTCTCTGTTCAATCATGTTCAAAAATACCTACATCCACTCCCGTCCCATTTAGATCTTTCTGAAGTCCATCTGGCTTATCAGCGCCGTAATTTCACGAGCAGAGCTAAGATTTCTGCCATTTAGGCCCCAGGCATTGTCTGTCGCGGCGGCAGCTGAGATAAACCCTCACCCAGAACAAAGTCGAAGTGACCTTTTACAAGTAGAGCGGCCTTGTTTCCCTCCAGACTAATTTATCAGCCTTCGTTCCAGCCCCAGCGCTCAGCGGAGGCTCCAGAGAGCGCCGTGCGGGGTGGGGCGGAGGGGGATTAGGCTGCCTGGCGGCTCCCCCTTCCCAGCAGCCCCCTCTGGATCCAATGCCGGAGCTGCAAACGGCCAGGGGACGCCAGGAGCCCGCCCAGCCTGGCTCGGGGAGACCCAGCCAGGTCTTCACTGAAGCGGGTGGGGCCCTCGGGCCTCAGAGCCTGGGACAGGTGGCCCAGCCCCCTCCCAGCCCGTCCCCATGTGAACAGTGGTCCAGACTGGAGTGACAGTGACCCTAACAGAACCGTCTGCAGGGCCCCACGCCTGCTGTCGGTCTGCTGAGCTGCGATACCAGCCATGTGCATGTGCAGAGGCCCCTGGCTGGCTCTGTCCTCCCTCCCTGCCCACTGCAGGGACCAAGGTCACTTGGGCCAGCCAAGGGCTTGTTTCTAGAAGGTTCCAGGCGCCCTGGCTACTGGAGCTTGGTTCACAGGGGAACTGCTGAGCTCCATGGAGTGGACTTTGCTCACCTCACATGCATGAAGAATCGCGGGGCTGGAGCCAGGCTCCCCAGCCAGATGCTCAGCTGGACTGGAGCCCCAGGGCATTCCCGGCAGGACACCGCTCTCCTGGTCCCCAGCGGCCCTTGCTGCCACGTGCCCCACAATGTCTTCTCGGAGGGACCGCAGTGGACCCTTCCTCGGGCCTGAGCCCTCGGGGGTGGCTCTGCGGGTGAGGCTGGAGTGCCGCAGCCCTCCCCTCGGAAGGACAGCTCAGCTGGGATCCCAGGGCAGGGAAGCGCGTGGCTTCTCTCTTCCCCCCCACCGAGGAAGTTCAGAAGAGCTGGGCATCCCAGGGCGCAGCTGGGGAAGGGGAATGCGCATCCCCCGGGCACACAGTAGACTCTGGGGCCCCAGACTGGCTCCCGGATTAAAGATGGCTCCATCCGGACTCATCTCGAGGCAGAGGCTGAGGGCTCCCCTCTCTTTCCAGTGGAGACCTCCCCCCAAACCCCTCACACCCCGTGTCCCCACGATGACCGCCCAGGGCTGCAGGAGGCAGAGATGTTGTCACAGCAACTGAATCGGGGACCTGGGGAGGGTGCTGGGGGCCTGGCCTGCAGCACCCGTGGATACCGCTGTGGGCTGGAGCTGCACCGCAGAAAACCCTGGGCTGGGGCTTCCCTTTAGGCTTCAGGTAAATTTTAAAAAGATCGTAAAGTCCTCTGTGATCCGAAGGACAGTGTGGGTATCGCTGAGCGCGCTTGGCTCTCCCCAGAGTGCGGCAGGTGGGGTGCTTGTCCTACCCTCGGCCCGCCTGGCCAGGGCTCAGGGAAGGACATCCCCGAGGGAGCAAACTCGTGACCGTCACATGCTCGTGTCTGTTGCCTTGACCTCAACCTCGTCCTGGGAGACGCTGCCTGTGGCTTGGCCCAGAGCTCCAGTCCCCGCCTGGGGTGGGGAGTTAAGAGCTGAGCAGGGGGAGGGGAGGGAGGAGGAGGAGGAGGAGGAAGATGAGGAGGAGGAAGAGGAGGAGGAGGGGGAGGGGGAGGAAGAGGAGGAGGAGGGGGAGGGGGAGGAAGATGAGGAGGAGGAAGATGAGGAGGGGGAGGAGGACGACGACGACGGAAGGGCTTGTTTCGCGCTTTGAGGAAAGCCGAGCTGTCGGTGTTGTCGGGGCGGCTGTGGGCGGAGGGAAGACACGTTTCTCCTCGTCCGTGAAATCCGCGGCGTGGCGGGAGGCTCCAACGCGCTGACCCGAACGCTCGCGCGGGACGGACAGAGTGCGACGCCGCAGCCGAGGTGAGACCTCGGCCGTGAAGGGTCAGCCTAACTGTCCAGGAGTTCCACCCAGACGGGCCCAGCCTTTGCCCCCAGTGGGGCGTCAGAGCCCGCTCTGCCCTGGGCCCAGAGGGACGTGCCCTGGTGAGCTCTGGCCCCGCAGTTGTCATCAGGAGGTGCTGAGTCCCCGTGAGGGTGGCTCGGAGCTGGCCTGGGAGGGACTTGTCCACCTGAGGGTGGCCTCGGGATGGGAGTCTCTGCACATCTCCCTCATGACCCCCGAGGGCCCTTCCAGCACCGCAAGGTGGGCCTCCCGCTTCGATGTGGGGCGGATCTCCAGCTGGAGCCGGCTGGGTTGCTGCCTCCTCCTCCCGCTCACTTCTGTCCCCTACTCCCAGCTCGGCCCACCCGCTCCCACATCCGGAATCCCGTCCGAGGACTCGCGGGTCACAGAGGATTCTCCGCCCTCTGCGGCGCCTCCAAGCGGAGCCTTCGGCAGAGTCCGGCTGCTGCGACGCTTTCACTGGACCCTCGGGGAGGCTGAGGCGCTTTGAGAGTTAGGTGGCCACCAGAACGACCTTTTCGAGTTCGTGCTCGATGGCGGCTTTGGAGCAGACAGGCATGGGGGACAAATGAATTGAACGAATGACGAAAACTCTCTGAATACGACACAAATGTCTGAGCGGGAGGAGGTCCCCTTCTGCATCAGGTGCTAGGGAGGCGGGCGCAGCGTCCACACGGGCAGCGGGCACAGGAACTTGTCCTCTTACAGCTCTGGAGACAGAAGCCCGAGGTCCAGCCTCAGCAGGGCTGGCTCCCACCAGAGCCCCGGGAGGAGAACTCGTTCCTGACCCTCCGATTCCGGTGGTTTGTGGAAATCTCGGCGTGGCTTGGCAGACACAGCACCCTGAGATCTCTGCCTTCGTCTCCGCGTGGGCGTCTCCCCGTGCACATGTCTGTGTCCACACCCCCTCTCTGCAAGGACACCCGTCGTATGGCGTGGCCCCCACCTGTCCTAACTCAACCAACCACACCTGCAAAGCCCCTGTTTCCAAGCAGGGCCACACTGCAGGCGATGGGGGTGGGGCTTCGAGAGCTGCATCTGAGGGGACACAAGTCAGCCTGTAACAGACACCTTGGAGACCATCCCCAGGTGTTGTAGGTGACAGAGAGGGTGGCCGGTCCACACCTGGTCCCAGTGTCCCTTGGAGACCATCCCCAGGTGTTGTAGGTGACAGGGTGCCCGGTCCACAGCTGGTCCCAGTGTCCCTTGGAGACCATCCCCAGGTGTTGTAGGTGACAGGGTGGCCGGTCCACACCTGGTCCCAGTGTCCGTGTGTCTGGTGCTGCATCTGGATTACGGAGTAAGGAGTGACAACCCAAGGGTGGTGTAGATTTAGGGCGGGCAGCAGAGTAGTGGTGGCACCAACCCAGGTCTCAGCAATCAGGTACGTTTGCAGGGTTGGCATTTTTAGCCAATTCCCATATTTTCCCTTTGAAGATACTGCTGAAATAAACACCAAGTTGGACTGGGTCCCTCGAAGACACGGGTTCATCCACGCCCTGTGGTGTGTGGGCGGTGAGCCCCCAACAGAGGAACCGTGTGGGGTCGGGGTGGGGGTGGGATGCCGTGACTCTGGCTTTTCAAGCTTCTTTGGGGAGAAAACGAGGTGGTGTGGATGCCCTTCAGGGCAAAAGCGCGCAAAAGAAACCCAACTGGTCCCCGTGGTTCCGGGGCAGCCAGTTAGGAAAATGTGCCACCCAGGGGACGAACGCCCTCCGTCAATGCAGTCGCCACCCAGAGTGTCTGCGAGTCCACGACCACGGCCCAGCTGGACTTGGTTGTCCCTTAGAACCGGTACGTGGGGGAAGTTTGGGGAATGCCAGTGGCTCGGCTCCTCATTTTTGTCGTTTTTAAGGTCTTCTTGGGGAACGGTGCAGGCTTTCAGTGCACACGTGGACAGGCTTGGCTTAGCGTGCGCGTACGTGTGCGACCGTGCCGCTGTGTCCGCCCCGGCCTGACCACGGCTGGGGGATGAGCGCCCTCGAAGGCCCTTGGCGCGTGATTCAAAGGGAAATGGTTAAAAAGTGGGTGGTCAGGAAAGGAGTGGGGAGGAGCAGGCTGGCGGGAGCATGGACCCCCAGTGTGGGGGCTGCGCGGGGACCGTGTGCTCCCGGACAGGTGGATCGTCCTCGAATGAGCTGGAGTCAGAGCCCCCGAACGACGTCGGGGAAGGAGAGTGGGGCAAGGGCCAGGTACACCGTGCCGTGGAGAGCCGGGCCCCTCCGTCGGGGACAGGTCGCTGCTGCTTGGCCAGGCGGGGCTGCGGGGAGGGGACATGCAGCAGAGACAGGCCCATCCTGAGCTCCCAGGGCCCACACGTCCGAGCCCGCCAGGCAGGCTGCCCTCGGCTTTGCGGTGGCCGTTTGAATCATGCCCAGAAAACTTTGAGATGAATCTGTGCCTCTGTGGCCAACTGCGCAAGAAAGAAATATGTCTTAATGGTTGAATTAGAAAAGAATGTTATTGGAAGCAGCGATAAAATCCCATAAAATATAGAAATGGACCAGCCAGAAACCTGAAAGGCAAAA
>RJWJ010014870.1:0-28555 GCA_004363605.1 Indri indri | reverse complement strand
TTAAAGAAAACAGAAAAAATTTCAAGGCAGCAACAGCAGAGCATTAAATTAAGCGTGGGATCATTCTAAGAATGGGATAACATGCAACTGCATGGGTTGCACACTATTATGTCACATACACTTTTATAAATATTCCTGAATAAGTTCTTAGCAAGCAAATGATCAAAATCATAATGAAATGAAAGACCAAAAGTGAAATATATATACATATGTATATATTTACTTTGTTTTCCCGAATTCGATTAGAGTTTGCAGGAAACTGTATTTAATTAAATAATAGTGATAAGACTCCACAGCCTCTTAAGCTATATTTTACATTTCGCTGGAGCTTAGGAAAATGATTTGAGCCATTCATTGTTTATACTTGGGAAATAGGTCAAAGGAAGAAAAACAATTTGAAATTTTTGTTTTCAGTTTCTACCTCACTCACTGCTTGTCCTGTCATGAAAATATCACAAAATGCCTTGTACTATACCTCCATTAATGGTGACCAAAGTACAAGCATTTTGAAGAATATTACCAGAAGACATAAGAACTCATTGCAACCTCTCTGTTATATGAACGCTGCATAGACTCCATGATTTGCATATAAATTGTTCATGGAAAGAAATTAAATTTTGTTTTGATTTAGTAATGGGAATTTGTCACATAGAGAAAGACAGCTCTACCAGCAATTTTATAGGTAGAGGTGTCTTTAGAGGAGAAAAAGTAATCAGAAACAGTGAAGACTCCATTATTGGTCTAGTTTAAATACTATTCATAGGACTGGTGTTTAAAACATTACATATTTTCAGCACAGAAAAGAACCACTAGAAAATGAATAATGCATTTATTATGTATTTAAAATTTATCAAATATTTCTAAGAAGTAAAATGTATTATTGTTGTGCATTTCAGTCAACCAATTAATGCCTACATTTGTGTATTACAATGCCAGTGAGTTAGTAAACTGCATTGAGATTTGATTTGGTAAATGCTGTAGGTTTGGTTCTCTCAGTGTGTTTTTGACAAATATAACTGAGTTTTAGGCTGTTTTAATTGGATTTATAAGAAAACAAGATAGCTTGCCCTATTATTATTGCTTTCCTAGAGGCGATTTTGCAGCTATGATTATAAATAAACTTCTATTATCAAGTCTTATTTCCCCAAAGACAGGCGAAAAAAATCCATCATTGATTCTCTTTTATGTGAGTTTCATAGTTTCTGGCAATATGTAAACCTTAAAAGTTCATGTTCCCTGTTTGGACTTTTTAAAGCTTATCTTGACTTCATAGATGATTTCCATTGTATTCTACATATTTTTCTTCAAGGAAATTTATATTGTGGAAGATGTAAAAATAGACTAGGAAGCAGCAAACCAAGTCAGTAAATATTTATTGACCACTCATATACAAGGAGATGGGATAGTTGTAAAAATTTGAAAGAAGTGTGAAATATAGCTTTCAACGTCATCTAGGATCTTGTAGGAGCTGTTAAAAAAATCGAAAGTTGAAGTATAATAATATACATTCATGCTTTCATTCATTCATTTATTAAAGAAATATTTATTGAGCAACCAGTAAGTTCTAAGATCTATGTTCAATGCTGGTAATTTAATGGTGAGTAAAATTATATACGATTTCTAGCCTGAATGAGCCTGTGGTCTAGTGGAAAAGACTGGTCATCAAATAGTCACACAACCAAGCATACTGATAAAAAGCTCAGAGAAAAGTCACCATGATGCTACACCTAAAGGAGGGTGATTTGATCTCCCTTCTTTTGCCGTTTCTCCTTTAGCCTATCTGATCTGGTAGCCAGAGTGAGACTTTTAAAATGTATCAGATCACATCATGCTGCTGTTCCAAAGGCTTCCCATATCATTCAGACCAAAAGTACTCATTTCCTTTCTAATCTTAATTCCCACTCTTGTTGTATTCATTCCTCTTCAACCTTAAGTTTCTTGAACAAGCCAGCCATGCTCCTGCCTTAGGACCTTTGCACTGAATAGTTTGATCTTCCCGTATCTACTTAAAAAAAACTCCTACATCAGGTCCCAGGTTTACAACCCCTTTGTAGCTGTCTCTATCTTCCTCGGTCAGAATTTAAAACATATTTCTTCTTTTCTTTGTTATGATAGTCCACACATTATCACCATCAAATTCATATATACCTTATATCATAGTTATTTTGTTTTCATCTTCCACTAACTTGTATATTGCTTTTGAGGAATTAATTTATCTTTGACCCCCAGAACCTAGCACAGTGCTTAGAATACCTAGGTGTTCAAAATTATTTTTGATTTGAACTGTTGTTCCCTTATTTACAAGTGGGAAGTAGGTAATTATTCGATGTAAAACTCAGTTCTGATGTGGATGTTTTCAATAATGGATTGAGAGGCACAATAGTATATTAGCTATCTATTGCTATATAAACATTACCCCAAAACTTTGTGGCTTAAAAAGCAAACATTTATTATATCACGATTTCTGTAGGTTAAGAATCTCAAGGTGGCTTATCTGGGTCCCCTGGCATAGGCTCTCTCACAAGACTGCAGTCAAAGTGTTGGGTGGGGCTGTGGCCATGTCAATGAGAGACAGTGAAAGAATCCACTTCCATGCTCACTCATGTAGACTTTATCAGACTTCTAGTCGCCTCTAGCTATTACTGAAAGACATCAATGTTACCATGTGGTCCTCCTTTTCATGGGACAGCTCACAGCAAGGCATCTGAGGGAGAGATCAAGAGATTGCAAGTAAGACACAGTCACAATCTTTTTATAACCTGATATTGGAAGTGACATTCCATAACTTTTGCCATATTTTAGTCACTAAAAATGAGACATTATGTCAAGCCCACACTTAAAGGAACTACTTAGCTTCATGTATAACCAATACCATTTATATTTTATTAAAGGCAATAGCAAATATATACATAGATGGATTCATAAATAGATTAATTGTTATTTTTGGAAGACATGGACTCCAGTACTCCAGGAAACTTAGCATGATGTTATACTCATGTTTTTGGTCTAATCTTCTCCTAGGAGCTAAGAGGGACTAGCAAGTACATGTAGTGACAATTCTATGTCCAAAAACCAGCAACTCTCTTTTGTGGAACAATATTTTCCATTAGGCATTCTCTGATGTCTAAGGTCTCAGTGGTACCTTGAAGGTCATGCAGGGAGCAAGGAAGGGGTGGTAGGCCTATGTCCCCTACCACCAGGTACCACCCAATTCAATTCTGTTGTAGTAATTGTACTGGTTCGGAGTTTATTCAATAAAAGTTTGAAAAATAGGTTTGAAATTTTGGAAAAACTGGGATCCTATAGCAATGTTTTTTGACCATAGCATAGCATAGTTGTTAGGCATGTGGGGTCTGGAACAAGACTGCCAGAGTTTATTTGTATATAGGGTCTGCCATTTCCTAGTCACGTGTTGGGATTTAAAAGCCTGGACTTGAATCCCATCCACAGTTATACCTTATCCCTTTATGTTTTTGAAGCCAAAAGTACTTGGGCTTAATAATATGCTGCTTTTGATTTTTATTGTAGGCTTCTATTATTAGCTTCCCTGTATTTACCTTAACATGGTTTAACCCCCATGGAATGCTTAACACATTTACCACCATTATGCCTACTGTTTTCTGTCCTGATGGCAGGTCTCTGACAAGGTGATATGTTTTCTTAATTTTGATATACTTCCTCTCTAGAAAGAAAATAATATCTAAAATTGATTTCTATGTCTGTAAAGCATAGTGTGTCATAATCGGTTAAACATTTTCACAACTATGGTTGTACCAATTTCATTAAGTCACTTATTTCTAAAATTCTTACAGATCAACATTTTCAATTTTATTGTTAAGTAAACAGCCTGTAGGGTACAATTGATTATCCGCATCTGCTATCCTAAAATTAATTAAGGTACTGTCTTGCAGTTCATCAGATAGTCAGTTTTCTGGCTTAATTAATGAGGAAGCTCAAAAAAGGAAACATTAAATATTATACACATACTTATAACAAGACTAACCCTTGAGTCCAAGACTTAATTGTTGATGTTGCCTTTTTTGTTTTTAAATTCCAGCTGCTGGAAAGTCATTAACCATTGATACAATTTTCATGAGGATTCTTACTATTTAGCCTTACCTAAGAGGCAAAATCTTTATATTTTCCTTTTTATGTTTTATTTGTTGACTCCAACTCACCTTCGGAGTATAACTTAGAGGTTGATTTTTTTAAGTGGAGGCAAAGCAATTTTGTTTTCCAAATGCTTTGGCACATGAGCTTTTTTGAGAAGATAGGGGAACAGGTGACTTGGAGTGGGAAAGGAAAGTCATGAGAAAACTGGTTGTCAGGGGCTGCTTGCATTCCTCTGTGATTGTGATGTTGAGGGTGTGTACAGAGTGGGAAGGAATGTCAGGGGAGGAAGTCTATAACTTCTACTCCAATTTCCAAGTCTCGATTATTGCAATATAGTGGAAAATGTGGGGCCTGTGGTAAGCTATATAAATAAATGCATAAGAAAAAAATTGTGGTTTTTGAAATGTATAGAACATGGTGCGTTCATAACATCATCAGTGTTGAAAGCCTGTTTTCTCAGCCAGGAATTTTAAAATAAGACCTTCACATAAGGAAATGATGGGGAAAAAAAGTGCGTATCCAAGGAAGCAAATAGCACAGCAAGATGATTAACTGAAAGATGCAGGAAATTTTGCCACTCTTTTCTTAAAAATATCTCTTTAGTTGGCTTCCTGGACAGGCATTCCTTTGTTCTCTTCTTCCTTCTTAGATGACTCTTCTATTTCTTTCTTTGGCTTCCTTCCTTCCCATTTTTAATCATAAATATTCCACAAATATCTCTTCTTACCTTGGGGGAATGAGGTAACTCGTTAGTTTCAATTATTACCTCTGTAAAATGGTATCTCATATCTCTAGCCTTGTCCTCATCCTGCTTCTCCTCATTCTCTTCATCCAACAGCTTTTCTGCTTATGTTCCTCATCACCAGAGAAGTGACATTAAATTTATATAATCCATGGAGTTCTTTTATTATACATATATAAATTAATGTGTCTCTGTACCTTAAGAAAATGGAGCTTCCCTTTAATTTCTTTGATAATATTATCTTGTGGAATCATTTTCTGAGTATTTTTAAGATCCAATTTAATTTTAGCCTGAGATAATAAGGGAAAGATCGTATGAGAGAGCCTCATTTCTGTGACAGCCTGAAGAAACTATTTTCAAATAGGTTTCGTATTCAAATACTTAATTAGAGCTATATCAGGAAAAAAATTCTTTACAAAAATATTCAGTCAATGTTATAAGTGAAAAATTCTGTAACCATAGGATATAGAGAGAGTATAGAGAGTACCTTATATTTGTAATGGGTTCCAAGGAATAAATATACAATTAAAAATAGAAAAGCCTATAGAAAATGAGTGCAAAATCAAAAGAAGGGCTTAGTATTGCTAAAGCAAATGCTACCATCTAAAATGCTTTCTAAGTGATGTATGACTTTAATACAAATAGGTAAGCAATTCCTGATAGCTTTAATTGATATAGCTTTTGGTTCACTTGTTTGAAAACTTGAGAATTATGTTCAAATCTTGACCGAGAGATTGACCCCAGTGGAAACAGCTTATAGTGTTGGTTAAGAGGATGGTAAACTGCAAAGGACAATTGGAAGAAACTAGCTATGATAAGTGATTAATTTGAGAGACAGAAACTGCAGGTTATATTCCTATTTCATAAATTCATGAAGTAGACAAAGTTTTATCATCATGTTAATCTCCCTTTGTTGACTTCTTCTTTTACAGTTATCATTTGCTGACAATTTATCCTCATTTTTTCCTCCTCCCAGTCCTCCCATGTGCTGTCATACTGATTCTACCATCTTAATATCTCTTAAATCCGTTCTCTACCCACAGGCCACTACTAGTACCTCAGCTCATTTTATCCTTATCCCTCCTTTTTTAACTACTGTAGGATCCTGTTAACCGATTACCTGCTCCTTTTTCAATCCACTTGCTATGCTGTTTCTAAAAGGATCCTTCTAAGATGCAAATCAAATATGTTTTACCCTTTCTTAAAGTGTTTTGGTGCATGCTTATGATAAAAAATCTTAGGAAATCCTAAAATTCTCATTATAATACCTGAGACTCTTCAAGACCCCTAACATATGACTTAGAGCATATGACTTAGAATAAGTTTAACTTTTTTTAATCAATTGCAAACAATTATATAGTTATGATCCTTCTTAATAATATGCTGCCTATATGATCATCACTGGAAAACCCTTGAAAATTAACATAACCCAGAGCTATCTTCTTTATCAGACTGTCTGCAATGGCAAGGAATTACTAACCAGCCCCAAATAGTACTACATAAGATGAAAGGCAGCATGGGGTGGTATGGTGCTTTGGGATCCCATAAATCTGAGTTTAAACTTTGGTGCTTTTCCTTGCAAGCTGTATATCTCTGCACTTTACTGTCCTTATTTTTTTAAATGGTGCTATTAATAACAATTCCATAAGATTATTGTGGGCATTAAATAAAACAGATATTCTTGACCCATAGCACACATTCTGTTGCCTTCTAATGCTTCATTCGAAATAACAAGAATCAAAGGGCAAGTGAAAAAGGTGAGATCAATGCAGGGGATGGTATTAGCCCAGGGTAGGTAAGGGTTGGGAAATGGGGTAGAGTTACACAACGGGACCATCAGTTGCCAAAGAAGGTAGATCCCCTATTGGCAGGGGTCTGGGGAAAACATGTGTGTGTGTGTGCACGCACGTGTGTTTGTATAGTAGTAGTAGTAGCAGTAATAGCCATAGATGGAATCAACCAGGGAATGCATAGAACAAAATAGCTAATAAATACCACTTTTGGAACATTTATTCTCATGTACCAAGCATTATGCTAAATGCTTTACACGTATTAATTAATAAAAGAGAATTAAAAGAGACAAAAGACAACAAAAAGAAACACAACTGTCAGTGAGGAAAAAGCAACACTAAAGAGATGAACAGAGAAAGAGCCACCTCTATGTAGAAATAATAAGCAAGCAGAGAAGTAGGAAGAAAACTCAAAAATTGTGGTATCGAGTAATCTAAGGGAGGTTAGGATCCTAGGGAGGAAGCAAACAGTAGCAACAAATGCTGGATAAATATTAACATAAGGAAAAGAACATCTTATATCCTTTTCTTTTTACTTTGGCTTTGAGGTCTCTCTCATAAGAGTGGCTATGAACTTTATTTAGCTCTGGCCTGACAGAGCTTCATGGATTTGCTCATAGGTGTTTACAATGTTACTTTCACAGGATACCTCTTTATCTTGGCAGATAGTCTAATGGCTAAGGGTCTGATCTGTGACTAGTTGTTCCTCTCACAGGAAATTTGTTGATATTGGCAGACACACTTGTGGCTCTTGTCTGACCTCTGTCCAGTTTATTCCTCCCAAACAAAATAGCCACTCTCTAGGAGAGTGATCAAGAAAAAAATTAAACAGGTGAGACACAGAGGAGGCGACTCAACATGCACAAATGACTAAAGCAGTTTATTACTTACAGATCCCAGAGAGAAGAGGGCAGCACACTTCACAGGGCCCATGGGAAGAGGGAGCTGTTCAGGACACACACACCCAACCAGTGAATGGGGAGCAAGAGAGAGAAAGAGACCTTGTGACGAAGCCTTTACTGGGATCTAGGGTGTTACCCAATAGGTTTCCTGAGGGAAGTTCTAATTGGCGAGTTTAGAGTAAGCAGACATTAGTTTCTTGGAGTCATGCTGTGATGGACAGGGGGTTACCACTCAGTTCATGCTGGGTGTGGGCATCAGAGGAGCAAGTCAAGTAAGTTGTATCCAGCTGTCCTATAGGGAGGGGGTCTCCAGGAGGTGGTTGTATATGACAGGTATCTGAATCAACCACACTGAGGAACTGGGAGGAGGCAGAGAATTAAAAACTGTGTCAAGCGTGACTAATCTCTGCTTGTGGTATGAGAAAGTTTAATTTATATTCAAAATGAATCCTCAGGCAACAAAAAATTATAAGAATTCACTACAGACTAAGAAGCATCCATTAGACTGGGCAATTAGGAGGCCTTTGATGTCATTTGCCAGAGAAATTTCCCTGGAGTGTTGAAGTTTGAGGACAGATGGCAGTAGACTGAGGAGTGACTAAGAGGCAAGAAAATGTGGACAAAAGACATAGACTATTTTAAAAGAAAACTGTCTATAAAGTTTAGGAAAGAGGGCAATAGTTTGAGGGGACAATTGAAAACTGGTTATTAAATGTTAGGACTGGAAATGACTAGAAAAATATCAAAACTAAATCAACTCCCATATTAATGTCTTTGGGGGTCATTTTGAATCGATGAATCATAAACTTTAGAAAAACATTTTTTCCTCTAAAGCTTTCCTAATACAGACTTTGCACTAAATGGAAGTGAGTATCATCCTACCACAGTCTTCATTGTTCTGCTCTCTATAAATCTCAATAATAAAGGTCAGATACAGGCATAAAGAAGATAAAAGTGTGGCTTAAATAAACTGTAAATCTTAAGGAAAACATTGATATAAGCATGAATTTGAGGAAGACTCAATAGGAAATGAAACACCACTTAAAGCAAAGAAAATTTTAATTTAAAAGTGTCGATATTTATTGAAAGTCTACTAGGTATAAGACACTATATTTGATTTTGGCAATTTAAACTAAGATTGATTGCCATTTTATTTCATCTAGAATTTGCCATATTCTACTTTCTCTTCCATGGAACATTTAGTTCCTCTTTATATGGTCATTGTTTTCTCCTTCATCCCTGACCAATGACTTTCATAAGATAAAAGAGAGGAAACTATATGGGAACAAGTCAAATATGTTAAAATCATACTGTAGTAAAACATTTAACAAGCAAGAACAGTGAGGGCCTTTGCTCTTATAGGTGTTACTTTTTAAAATCTCTGGGATTTTGAACAATCAGGTCTGGCTATTTTAGTTAGAATGATTAAATTCCAGGACCTCAGGTAAAAATCTTTTTACCTGGAGTCAAAACTTCTTATACTTTATAGAGACAACTTTAGAACATAAAAAAAGTTTGAAATTTTAGGCCGGGCATGGTAGCTCATGCCTGTAATCCTAGCATTCTGGGAGGCCAAGGCAGGAGGATCGCTTGAGCTCTGGAGTTCGAGACCAGCCTGAGCAAGAGTGAGACCCCTACTGAAAATAGAAAAAAATAGCTGGGTGTGGTGGCATGCCCCTGTAGTCCCCGCTACAGGAGGCTGAGACAGGAGGATTGCGTGAACCCAGGAGATTGCTGTGAGCTAGGCCGATGCCACGACACTCCAGCCCGGGTGACAGAACAAGACTGTCTCAAAATTTAAAAAAAAGAAAATTTTATGTAATAGTGGTTTATCCACAGTGGTAGTTATTGGAAAGATGACATTGTGCTAATAAATTACATAGGCATTCAGAGAAAGAAGTGAGAAATACAATGAAATATTTGCAAAAGGTTTTTATGGAAAACATGGGAACTGAGTTTGGCCATGAAACTGGGTGTGTGGAAGACAGAGAAAGAGAAGAGAAGATATTCCAGAGGAAAAAAAGCAGAATGTACAAATAAGTGTTTAAATTACAACCTAGAAACCAAAGGGACTTCACTTGGATCTTTTTGAGAGTCAACTGGCACATAAAAATATCTGTAAAGGGTAATTCATATAGTAATTGCCCTATCAAGATAAAGAACTCTGATTCATTTTGTGTGCTCATAAAACAACCACTTAGTGGGAGGTGCTTTATAATCCTTATCTGTCCATCAGTAAAAGGTACCAAGTTACCAGCGCATATTTGAATCTTAGTTCTTTAATAATAAAAATAATTGTGATATGTATATATGTGGGTTATATAAATCTAAGTATGATGGAGTTCATACTTAGTGTTTAAAGATTATTAAGATGTCTACAAAAAGATTTGTTTCCAGTTTATAATTTTACTAGTAATTTTGTTATTTTCTTGAGGAAAAAAAAATCATGACTATGTAGTCTGTCAAAAAATTTTAAAACAATAAAATATATGCCCTGTAAAATCTTAATGAGATCATGTATTTAAGATTCAAATCACAGTTCCTGGCATGAAAATAGCACTTGGGGTTTGCTGAAGGTTAATTTGAAGTAAATGATCAATAAATGTTTGTTGAATTGAATTACTTAGAATTTCTATCATATAATTGGGTCCTAATTATGAATGTGTAAATTCCCTTATGCTTCATGGTAGATATATCTTGCAAATTTTCACTTTTACTGTACTAGAAATATAGTCCAATTCAATAATTACTGGATGCCTATGATATACCTACCATAGTGGTAAATAAGGTAGATTCAGTCTGTAACTTCATGATGCTTCACATAGTGCAAAGAGTGTGAAATTGATTTACCAACTTTTTCAGATTTTGGAGTAGAGGAAGCACAAGTAAAATGATTTGATAGATATATGTTCAAGCCTAAATGTTTATGTGAGTGCACTTGTCTTAGCCCACATGCCAGGCATATTTGTACATCACAATATGCTAAGAGCAGTGGGAGGTACGTTCCCTATTATGACTGCAAAATCACAAAAATTAGTAAATGCGTTCTACTCATATAAATAAAATCAGATGATTCTAATGCACATTGCTCTCAATGGTTAAATATTTCCTTGAATTTTAAAACTAAATAAAGCCTACAGTTCAATAATGACCCTGTATGGTTTCATTAAAACTTACATTTTGACAGTTTCTCAGAAGGCCAACACTTCATAATTAATGAATGTTCAGCCAAAAGGTTGACCTTCTGAGTGACTGAATAAATGCAAACTTAGGAGGAAAAAAATCGCTTTTAAGTATTTACTGAAGCCTAAAAGCCGTTATCTTTTAGAATGAAAGAAAGTTCTGGAACCATGGCTAAGAAATTGGCTCTAGATGTTAACATTTGAAAGTCCTTTTTACAATAAAAATTCATGCTGTCTACTTTATTTTATGCTATATTTAAAATAAGAGAAATTGTAAAAAGCTTCATCTACCTTGATCACTAGTGGCCTTCCTGAGATTGAACTCCCAGGCCTGTAAAGCCTAAGACACCAGGCACTTGTAAATGGTTCTGGCATTCATTTCCTGTATGAACTTTCAGAGACTCCAATAACAGATGGAGTCCTATTATCTGGGATTGAGTCAGTTCATCTACTTAAAGGTTAGTGTTAATGAGATCAAGGTCATAGGAGTGGCCTGGAGGGAATAAATGTTGAGGTCATACAGACCTGAATTTGAATCCCAGTTCTGTCCCTTACTAGCTGAATGATCTCAAATACATTACCTACCATTATGGAGGGTCAGTTTTTTCACCTTTAAAATGGGAGAGTAGAACCGATCTTACTGTGTTTTGACATGAAACAGAGTAGACTTTAATTACCATTGATACACTTGGTTCAGGGCCTGATACATAATGTTCCTTCAATAAATGTTAGTTAGAATTGCTGTTTTAGAAAAACAACTCATTGTACAAATTGTGTATTCTGTTTAATTTTTAAGCCTTTTATAATTTAAATAGATTTAGGGGATACAAGCAGTTTTTTGCTACATGGCTGAATTGCATAGTGGAGAAATCTGGACTTTTAATGTACCTGTCATCTGAATAGTGTACATTGTACCCAATAGGTAATTTTTCATCCCGCATTCCCCTTCCGCCCTTCCTCAAGTCTCCAATGTCCATTAAGTCACTCTGTATGACCATGCATAACCATTGTTTATCTCCCACTCATAAGAGCATGTGGTGTTTGTTTTTTTGTTCCTGGGTTACTTCACTTAGAATAATGGCCTCCAGTTCCATCTAAGTTGCTGCAAAAGACATTATTTTATTCTTTCGATAGATGATTGGTATTCCATGGTGTGTGTGTGTGTGTGTGCGCGCGCGCGTGTGCGCGTGCGTGTGCGTGTGTGTGTGTATCCCATTTTCTTAGTCCAATCTTCTGTTAGTGGGCACTAGGTTGGTTCCATATATTTGCAATTGTGAATTGTGCTGCAATAAACATATGGGTGCAGGTGTCTTTATATAAAATAACTTATTTTCCTTTGTGAAGAACCCCAGTAGAGGGATTCCTGGATCAAATGGTAAATCTACTTTTAGTTTTTTGAAAAATCTCCGTACGTTTTCTACAGAGGTTGTACTAATTTACATTTCCACCAACAGTGTATAAGTGTTCCCTTTTCACTGCATCAGTGTCAGCATCTATTGTTTTTTTGATTTTTTATAATGGCCATTCTGACAGGGGTAAAGTGATATCTCAGTGTGGTTTTAATTGTCATTTCCCTAATGATTAGTGATGTTGAGCATTTTTTCATATGTTTGTTGGCCATTTGTTTCTCTTCTTTGGAAAAATGTCTGTTCATGTCTTTTGCCCACTTTTTAATGAGGTTATTTGTTTTTTTCTTGCTGATTTGATTTCCTTATAGATGTAGAATATTAGGTCTTTGTCAAATGTATAACTCATGAATATTTTCTCCCATATGATAGGGTGTCTATTTTCTCTGTGGATTATTTCTTTTGCTGTGAAGAAGTCTTTTAGTTTAATTAAGTCCCATTTATTTATTTTTGTTTTTGATGTATTTGCTTTTGGGGTCTTAGTCATAAATTCTTTACTAGGCCAATGTCAAGAATAGTATTTCCTATGTTTCCTTCTAATATTTTTATGGTGTCAGGTGTCACATTTAAATATTTGATCCATCCTGAGTTAATTTTTGTGTATTGTGAGAGATCCAGTTTCATTCTTTTGCATGAGGCCAATTTTCCAAGCACTGTTTATTGAATAGTCTGTCCTTTCCCCAGTATAAGCTTTTGTCTCTTTTGCAAAAGATCAGTTGGTTGCAGGTATTTGGCTTTTTTTCTGGGTTCTCTATTCTGTTCCATTGGTCTATGTGTCTACTTTTATACAAGTACCAGGCTGTTTTGGTTACTATTGCCTTGTTGTGTAATTTGAAGTCAGGTAATGTAATGCCCTCATCTTTCTTCTTTTTGCTTGGGATTGCTTTGGCTATTTGTGCTCTCTTTTGGTTCCATATAAATTTTAGAGTTGTTTTTCCTAATTCTATAAAAATAATGTTCATATTTTCATAAGAATTGCATTGAATCTGTAGATTGCTTTGGGAAATGTGGACATTTTAACAATATTGATTCTTCCAATCCATACGCATGGGATATTTTTGCATTTACTTGTGCCATCTATGAGTTCTTTCATTAGTGTTTTGTAGTTATCTTTGTAGAGGTCTTTTACCTCTTTTGTTAAATACATTCCTAGATATTTTTTTGTTTGTTTGTTTGTTTGTTGTAGCTATGGTAAATGAGATGAGTTCTTGATTTGATTCTTAGCTTGGTTATTAGTGTATAAAATGCTACTGATTTTTTTATGTTAATTTTGTAACCTGGAGTTTAGTGAATTCGTTTATCAATTCTAGAAGTCTCATAGGGGTCTTTAGAGTTTTCTGGGTATAACATTATATTGTTGGCAAACAAGTATAGCTTGACTTCCTCTTTTCCAATTTGGATGCCTTTATTTCTTTCGCTTGCCTGATTGCTCTGGCTAGGATTTCCACTACTATGTTGAATAGGAGTGATGAAAGCAGGCATCCTTGCCTTGTTTCAGTGCATAGGGGGAATGATTTTAACTTTACCCCATTCATTATGATGTTGGCTGTGGGTTTGTCATATATGGCTTTTATTATTTTGAGGTATGTTCTTTCTATGCCAAGTTTGTTATGAGTTATTATCATAAAGGGGTGCTGGATTTTATTGAATGCTTTTTCTGCATCTGTTTAGATGATCCTATGATTTTTGTTTTAAATTTTATGTATGTGATTAATCACATGTATTAATGTCCATATGTTGAAACATCCTTGCATTCCTGGGATGAAACCCCCTTGTTCGTGGGGAATTAGTTTTTTGATGTGATATTGGATTCAGTTTGCTACTATTTTGTAAAGGATTTTTGCATCTATGTTCACGAGGTATAAAGGTTTTTAGTTTGTTTTTTTTGTTGTGTCCTTTCCTGGCTTTGATACCATGGTGATACTGGTTTCATAGAATCAGTTAGGGAGAATTCTTTCCTTTCTGATGTAATGGGACAGTTTCAGTAGAATAGGTACCAGTTCTTTGTAGGTCTGGTGGAATTTGGCTGTGAATCTATCCAGTACTGCACTTTTTTTGTTGTTATTGGGAGATTTTTTTAAAATTATTATAATTATTATTATTATTATTACTGTTTGAACCTCACCCATTATTGGTCTGTTCAGGATTTCTATTTCTTCCTGATTCAAACTTGGCAGATCATATGTTTACAAAAATTTATCCATTTTCCCTTGATTTTCTAGTTTGTGTGCATAGAGGTATTCATAGACGTCTCAGATGATCATTTGTATTTCTGTGATGTCAGTTGTAATGTCTCCCTTTACATTTCTGATTGAGCTTGTTTGAATCCTCTGTCTCTTTTCTTGGTTAATCTAGCTAGTGCTCTGTTGATTTTGTTATCTATTCAATGAACCAACCTCTCATTTCATTGATTCTTTGTATTCTTTTTTAGTTTCAATTTCATTTAGTTCTGCTCTAATATTTATTTCTTGTATTCTGCTAGCTTTAGGTTTGGTTTGTTCTTGTTTTTCTAATTCCTGGAATTGTGACCTTAGGTTGTTAATTTGGAGTCTTTCTGATCTTTTGACTTAGACATTTAGTGCTATGAACTTCCCTCTTAGCACTGCTTTGTCTGTATCTCAGAGATTTTGGTAGCTTCTGTTGCCATTGTCATTCAATACAAATTATTTTTTTATTTCCATCTTGATTTAATCATTGACCCAAAGATCTTTCAGCAGCACGTTGTTTAATTTACATGTATTTGTGTAGTTTTGAGAGTTCCTCTTGTAATTGATTTCCAGTTTTATTCCGTGGTGGTCTGAGAAGATACATGGTATGATTTCAATTTTTTTCAATTTGCTGAGATTCGTTTTGTGGCCTAACATATGGTCTATCTTGGAAAATGTTCCATGTGCTGATGAGAAGAATATATATTCTGCAGGTTTGCTGTGAAGGATAACAAAATACGCTACATCAAAATATGCTACTTTGACATATTGGTTATTTTTAGCTACAGAAAATTGAAAAGAAACAGATGTAAGAAAAGCTCTTTGCTCTCCCCCTATTTGCCTAAAAGGGGGACATAAATTTGTAGAGGTATCTCTCTTTTTTCTTTACCAGGAGGGATGGAACTTGATTGTTATCATAAGAGAGCATCTCAGCCTCTGAGCTGATTTCCAGATGGTCTAAGCCAGTTCACAGACCTGAAGCCCTGATGGAACAGGAGGCCAGGTTCTTTACAGAGGGACCTTGCAGCACTGCCAGCAGTACATACTGTGTATCTTCCTCCAGGCCAAGGAAAGGGAAAATGTGGACCTTTTAGGAATTGCTAGACGTTGACTTTAAATTAATGCTAACCCAAAGTCACATTTCAAAACTAAACTACTGATCTAACCCTCTCCTCCACAAATCTGTTCAGCCATTGTCTTCTTCATCTGAGTTGATCTTTCCCCAACTCAGCACCCTTCCATTTGTTCAGGTCCAAACTTTGGGGTGATCTTTGACATGTCTCCTTCTCTCATTACACATCTAATCCATCAACAGCATCTGTTGGCTCTATGGAATACATCCAGATTTGGAGCACTCTTTCCTGCTCCATGCCTACTACCCTGGTCCACATCATGTCATGTCTTGACTGGATTACCAGAATAGACTCTAACAATATGTCTGCCCTCTTCTAACCTCATCCCCCATAGTCTATTATCAACACAATAGCTAGATCAATCCTTTAAAAATATGAGTCAGTCATGTCACTTCTCTGCTTGAAACCCTGAAAAAGTCTCCCCATTTCACTCATAGAGAAAGTTAATTATCAAGGGCAACTCCAGACCAAGACGCTTATCTGCCCAGAGAAGGCACCGGATTGAGGAATCTACATTACAAACTTTGCTAAAACTAGCCTTTATCTTCCATTAGTTTTCCCTGTGTATTTACTTTCTCCCAATTTGCTGCCCCTAGAAGCTCAAAAGTCCTTTTCCATGTCTTATTACTTCTCTACAAAATTTATTATAAATTTTTGTTAAGATACTATAATATATATGCCCAATTTCTAACTACCACTTAGAATTACTCATCACTGAGTATTCCTAAGTGTATGTGCTATGTACATGTTAATAGACTTCTGTTTGTTTTTCTCTCATTTATCTGTCTTTTGTCAGTCTAATTTACAGGGCCCCAGCTCATGAACCTAGAATGGGTAAAGGAAAAATAATTTTTTTCCTCCCCTATGATTGCTAATCTATGGCTTTCCATGAAGACAATTGGCCAACAGTTCATGGTAGTGTTTTAACTTGCTCATTAATTCATTCATTTATTTAACTAATGTTTATTGAGTGATTACTATTTGCATGACAACATGCTAGGGTAAAATTATAAAGATGAATTCAATATACACTTTTTCCTTAAAGAATTTACTCCTTAGTAGGGATGATAAGGCATGTACGTAAATAAAAAAATGTTCTAAATTACACAAATGAAAGTTGCATGAGATTTAACAGAAGGGAATATTTAATTTCAGCCAGGCAGATGACAGTGAAAGGAGGAAAATCAAGGAAATCTGGGAGGAACTGGCAAGATTTAGCTGGAGTTTGAACATCTGTATATTGGGCAGAGGGAATTTCTGGCTGAAGAAATAGTATGAATATAGTTTCAAAAAAACAGGAAACTTGACACAGTTTGAATATAAAATTGTGTTTATGAAAGAGACTAATGGGAAATATATTATAAAATGATACAATCAGACTGAAGGGACCCTGAATGCCATACTAAGACATTTTGGTCTTTATTTTTTAGGCAAAAGCAAAATATTAGATGTTTTAGATAAAGGAGGTGAAAGGAAGTTGTGTTTCAGGATGACTCCTAATGAAGATGTGTGCATGGTGGTTATAAACTGAATTTTGATGGGCAGATGCCCCAAATGGAGTTCCTAACCAAGACTTCTTTCTTTTCCAGGCTGCTGATGTGCTGTTGCAACATGGAGCTAATGTCAACATTCAAGATGCAGTTTTCTTTACTCCATTGCACATCGCAGCATACTACGGGCATGAAGAGGTCAGTCTGCGGGGGGCCACTGAAGTGTGTCAGGCTTTTGGTGAACTGTCCTATCTTCAAAGAAAGCATATTTAAGATATCTTTTGAATTATTTTTGCCATATTCTCATCAGCTCCATCCTTGGGGAGCTTGTAGATCCATGTAAGTATTACAGCGGTCATGTTCTTCATTTTTACTGACTATCTTAGTACGCAAAGGAGGCGGCAGAGCACATTGGTAAGTTTGAGGTCATAGGAATCAATCAGCCTGAATTTGAAACATTCCAAGCTTTATAACCACATATAGATTATATAATCCCTCTGATGTTCATTTCTTCATCTATAAAATGGGAAAAATAGTAATAGTACCTACCTTATAGGGTTGCTATTATGATGAGACATAAATTATTTAGCAAATGCTCAGTAAATGTTGCTGTGATGATGCTAATGACAATAACAATAAAACAACTCATAAAGGTTCTATAAAAAAATCACTAAATGTGCTTTAATTATATAATTTACTTTAAATATATAATTATATAACAGGTACATTTTCATAAAATTTTATATTCTATAATAAAGGAATAATATATGTAGAATGCTTTAAAGTTTTTAAAGTACTTTTTCATTCAATACATAATTTTGTTTGACCTTCACAACAACTTTAAAATTAATAAGAGTTGCCATGTGAGTGAGCTCATACAGTAGGACAGGCATTATGCTAAAACCTTTATTTGTTTCTCTAATTTTGCCACAACCCTAAATTACCTGTTATTTTCTCGTTTTTTATCAATTATATACATGAAGGTCAGTAAAGTCAGATAGCATCAAAGTCATGCAGCTAATAAATAGAAGAGCTAGAATATGTACTCAAGTCTGTCCAGTCCCAAAGCCCGTATTTGTTACTCTGTTATACCAAAGCACTTCTTCTTATTCCTCTTCAGTCAGTGAGACAAATTATAAAGTCCTTACAGTTTGCCTAACTGAGGAAGCCAGAATTCAAGGCACTATGTTCTAACTCCAAAGTTCATTGATTTTCAAACTTAACATATTGAAAGACAAAATTTGTATCTGCTGCTTTAAAACACTGCCCTTTGGCTATTCTCAAAGAACTGAAAAGAACCAAATAAAACAAAAATACAAATGTAATTGGATAACCAAACATAACTGTTCTTTGGATACCCCATTTTTACTCTTCCTGATTTTATCTCTCTATGCTCATTCAGTTATGAAGTAGAATTATACCTTTTTACCTTACTGGAGGTCATGCCACAGAACTGCCTGAGGGTCCCAAGTTGAAAATCAAACTTACTTGTGTCCCTGTGCTGTTCTAGTCACTGTGCCTTTATTTCTCTGCCAGCTGACATATGCTTAGACACTCCCAGACCTGTGAAGCGTGACCTATAAGTAGGAAAGATTGCTTATTTCATTGATGTGCGGCTCAGAGTGCACTGGAGTGCACTGGAGAGCTAGGCACTGAAAATGCTTTTGAAAGTACAGGTCCAAAAGCACAAGTGATGAGAAAATTCCATACTTTTCTGACTTCAGGCACAGACAGGATATACACAATGCATGTTATTTGTAGAGTCATCCTCTTTGGCGATTAACCTCATCACCCAGCAGAAACATAAAGAGCCTCTATGCATGTTGGATGGAGAACTAAATTTGTTTACTTTCCCTAAAAATATAGTCACAGTCTTATAAAATTATGCTAAAATGTGGATGGTCCTTTTATGATAAGGGGCTCACTTTCTGTGTGTGAAGGCAGTACATAAGTAATTTATGGAGGCTATTGTCATTTGCTAAAACATGCTGACAAGGAGAATGGGATATTCGACATATAAATGTGCCTAATGTGCCATGTTCCTTGCCATTTGTTTATTTACTTATTTTTAAGTGGAAGAGTAGATGTTTTGTACCAAGAGCAATATTTCCTAGGTATGTAATAATAGTGCTTAATAGACAATCGATTTCAGAGATAGTTTAAATCTATCCACTATAAAGTCACATAATCAGAATTTATGGAGTCTGTGTAAGTGGAAATATCTGCTTAGGAGTGCAAGGTTCTTGAGACTAAACTTCTGCTGTTCTGATTTCTCCTGAAGTAAGTCTTGATCTGCCCATTAGCCAACAAAGATGTAAAATACACATGCTCCAAGTTCAGGCTACCACTTTTACTAACAGTTATTGAGTGCCAGGCTCTTTTCTAGGTGCTTTATGTGTAATAACTTATTTAATCCTCACGATAACTCTAAGAGGTAGAGTTATTATTATTCCCATCTTAGCAATGAAGAAACCGAAGTATCGAAAGGTTAAATAATTTTTCAAGGTGACATAGCTAGTAAGCAGAAGCCTGACTCCAGAACCCTTGCTCTTGTCTACTACATTCAATAGGAAATCAGTTTCCCTACATCCCACCCAGCTAGTATTTTGCCTGGCACTTCTATAATATGTCTGCCATATTCTTGAGAGATTTCTACCCAAGATATGTTTATTTGCTGACTCACAAGAAGTAAAAATAATTTTAGAGCTTGAATTCATTTTTGTGCTGACACTTCAGTGGTCAGGACAAATAAGGGGTCCTCCCCTAACTGCTATTTTAATAACTCAGAGGCATCTTAACTTACCTCTTAGTATCACTGAGGTGACTTTTGAAATTCTCAGGGGAGGTATTGTTAGGTTTAGAGAAATTATTTGGAAAGTTCCTAAGTATATATGTGACTCAAAGGAATCCAATAAATTAATGGAAATAATCCCAGGAAGACTCCTAAGTGCTTCGTCATTTCATCCCTGTTTGTCCTTTTGGATGTGGAGCCTCAGATAATTGGGGAAGCTGCCAGGGCTACTGTGGCTATCTCCCACTTACTCACACATTCAGACAAGGACCAAGAATCCAGCAGGGAGATGACCAGTGGTGGTCCATGTGTGGAGCAGCCATGAAAATCAGGGATCAAGCAAACTATTGCTGGCTCAGGCCAAAAGGAAACTTTGGAAAAGATTGTTCAGTGAACACTATGTGTGACTTAGAGAGAATTATTTATGTACGATGAAGACCTATATTATGAAATTGACAAGAGATTGATACTAAAGAGAAGAAATGACAAAAGCAGGTTTTCAAAGCCAAAAAATGTGGACATATTTTTTTTTTTTTTTACTTTTTCAAAACTCCCTCATATCTCATCTAGTCCTCACAATAACTCTGAAACAAGAATGATAAACAATATTGTTTCGGCTCACCAATAAAAATGGAAAATAACATTATCAAAACCTATACTATATGTCAGTCACGTGCTATGCACTTTAAACCAGTTATCTCATTTGATCCTCAAAACAAACCATAAGTCATATAATATGATTCACATTGGACATATGAAGAAACTTAGGTTCAGATAAGTTAACTAACTTTGTCAAGGTCACACAGCTAATATAAATCAGATTCTAGATTAAACCTATTCCTGTCTTACTCTGGATCTTGACTCTTAATCAGTATGTTATATTGCCCTTCAACTTAAAAAATACATATTATAAGGTTAGTAGCAGACACCATTGGTTGCTTAGGCAAAACTATCATTCCAGTACTGCAACTTCATGCCATACATTTTCCTTTGCTTGCAGACTCATGATTTTATTCCACTGTTCAGCCTTCTTCTAGAGGTCGTATTAATACTTAGAGAATCTCTCTCTATCCCCAGCCGCTGTGTGTTAGATCTTGATTAGTTGAAGCCACTCACAGTAAATCTTTCCCCTTGCCCAGGGATTGCTTTAGAAAGTTGCAAATGACCTAGTCCAGTCCAAAGAGATATGGGAGAATGATTTCTGGAGATATTTTAGGAAGGAATTCCTAGATTTAAAAAAAAAAAAATGGTCCCTTATTCCGAAAGGTAGAGATAGTCCTTAGCTCTACTCTGTGGACTTTGGTTTCTAATACCTGGAGCTGCTGCAGCTCTCTTTCTACCATGAGGTGATTCATCCTACTACACATGACAGAACAGAATGAAAGAAAGAACTTGAGTTCTGACAATGTTATTACTCTGTTGTATTAATCAACCCTGGAATTATTCCAGGTTTAGACATCTTGTTAGGTTATGTAATAATAAATTGCTTATTGTTTAAGCCCATTGAATTAGGATTTTCTGTTATTTCCAGATGAAAATAACCTAAGAGAAGTCTTTAATATGTGTTCTTCTGTATTGCTGAAACCTTTGAATTATTGTTTGAATTTTGATACTAATTTCAAATTCATTAGGTAATCCGCCTCCTTTTGAAATTTGGTGCTGATGTAAATGTCAGTGGTGAAGTTGGAGATAGGCCCCTCCACTTAGCATCTGCAAAAGGATTCTTTAACATTGCAAAGCTCTTGATGGAAGAAGGCAACAAAGCAGATGGTAAGATTACACATTTAGAAGACCTTTACTATCATTTACTTTATGTATACTGTTTCTTATACTTCCCTTACTAGAGAATAATCTTGAAGTTGATTAATTCTGTGGCCATGTACTAATTTGTTATATAAGTTATAATTTATTATTTTTAATATATGTATTTAACCTACATGTGAATCCTTCTTTACATGCTTCAGCTCAATTCTTAATACATTAGGTGCTTCAGTGAGCATAAGAAGTTTCCTTAGATAAAGTAGTTCTACATGTTGTTATTCATTTATCTTTATCTTTAAATTGAGGTATAATTCACATATAGCAAATTCTCAAATTTTAAGTATACAGCCTGATGAATATTTATTTATGCATATATTCCATGTAAAAACCACCCAAATCAAGATTTAGAATATTTCATCACTCTGGAACGTTCCCTTGTACACCCATTTCAGTAAATAGCCTTTGCCACCAAAGTTAATCAGTATTCTGGCCTCTGTTGCCATAGACTGATTTTGTTTGTTTTTGAAGTTCCCATAATTTTGTGACTGGCATATTTTCCTAACAAGATGATTTTAACATTTATACATGTTGTTCTATGAATCAAAGTTTGCTCTTTTATATTGTTGATGATTATAGGAATATACTACAATTTGTATGTACATTCTACTCCTAATGGACATTTTAATATTTCTGGTGTTCCTCTATTATGATGCCAGTGCCAGCAGCATTCTTATTCAAATATTTTTGTGGACATACACATTCGTTTCTTTTGAGTGTGTATATAGGAGTGGAATTGCTGGATCAGAGAGTAACACATATGTTTAACTTTTTAGGAAATTTCCAGTTTTCCAAAGTGTTTATACTATTTTTTAATCCCACAGCGATATACGAGAGTTTCAGTTGCTCCCCGCAGTATCCCTGATATTTGATATTATATTCCTATGTTTTTAAATAGAGATAGAGTTTGAGTATGATCAATTTAGAAAAAAGCTTTAGGATACATGGAAGGACATTAGAGTCAGTTAATAGGATAGAATTTCCCTTAATTTTTTAAATTATAAAGTGAATTTTAGAAAGTCAATTAAAATTATTGAAAAATTTCATTCTTCCACGTTTCTTCAAAAACCTTATTTTTTGACATAAATTCACTGAGAGTTACAGCTTGCCATTAAATTCTCTCAGGCATATCCAACATCCTTCCATTGACCCCCAAGAGACCTAATTAAAAGCCCAGCTGGAAGAGCTGCTGGCCTTTGCAGCAGGAACAATACACATTTCTAAAAGGACATGGTTGTCAAATCTCTAGAACTACCAGTTCCTTGGTCCAAAATTCAGATTGATATTTGGTTAATAAAGCTAATCAATGTTTTCATCTACGCATAAGGAAAACACAAAGGCTCTTAGAAACAGCTGTGGCAAGAGGGTAGGGCAATTTCCAATTTCCAAGTTGGAAACAAGAGCCACTTTATTTTGTAAAATTTAAGAAACATAGTTTGTATTATTTTCTATATGCCAGCGTTCAATAACTCATGCATCTACTTTATAGCATTATTGTAAACAACCCGTCTTGTCAGGATGTAAGGAACGCTGTTCCTTGGACCTTATTTAAGCAGTCTCTTTCATTCTGTTAGTTTAAAATAGGCAGAGGTGCACCCGTGTGAACCACTGAACACATAATTGTGTTTTTGAAACCTCCTCGCTTTTCCAAGGGGTCAAGAACCACATCACTTTTTCTTTTTATTATTGATGCCAACCTTAGCTTTTTATTCCTCTGCACAACTCCAAAGCTCAGTAGTGTCAAAATGAGTGTCATTTATGATCAGCATGTCACCAGGATCAAAGGATTCTTCTGCAAAAGGCACTGAAATGTATACTACACCTATATTCCCCTTACTTACCAGCATCACATGATATAATTTTTAATTTTTTCTTTCTGACTCACACAAGTACTTCATGCCTCCTACCCAATCATTTTAAAAAATCAAGAGACAGCATGAGTCAGATTTTTAAGTATTTTTATTTCCCTCTAGTACATGCTTGATATTTAAGTACCATTTGCACTTCAACCAATTGCAAAAAATAAACCAGAAGATCTGCTGTGCCAATGGACACTGCATAGGACTTTCATCAGTTAGTTCACTTATTTCAAAATGTTGCTAAGCCTCCAGATGATTTATTTTAGATATGGACCCTGCCTGTGGTAAATGGCCGTAAGAGGACGATTAAATGAATGACTCCAAAAGGAGTACAATTTACAGTGTGTTTCCATGGTAACAGAATGTCACAAATAAAAATAAATCCAGGTTACAAAATTACCCAAAATGTGGTTCTAAAGGCAGTCTCTTCAGTTAAGCATGTTTAGGAGGCTGACCTATTCAGTCAGGTATGTTTTAAGTCTCTGGTCTGCTTCTTTGTATCTCTTAGGACAATGAAAAAGGAGAAAAATATTGAATGAGATTGAAAAGGTTGAAATATTGCTGGACTGCATAAGAAAAAAAATAGTGATACAGTCCTCAAAATGTATCATTTTGATAATGTTGAAAATGGAAAAATTTAAATTCAGAATGTATTAATTTTTGTCACCTGCTTCTTAAATCCTACAGTTCTTTAAAATAACAGAATAACATGGAACTGGATATTACAGAAAGCCACAAAAAATTCCTAGAGGCACGCCCAGTAAGAGGAAGCATTTTTGTTTTTTGTTTTTTTTTTTTAAATATATCTTATTGGAGCCATTACATGGTTTCATTATTGAAAGCTTATTTAAGACACATTTGGAAGTTACTTTAAAGATCCTCTGGGAACTGCTGGTATTACTTGGTTAATCTTGAAATTTTTATTTTATCTTTTTTTTTTTGACTTTTTTTTTTATTGTTTGTTATTATAGGGGTACAGATGTTTAGGTTACGTATGTTGCCCTTGCCCCCCCTTCCCCCCAAGTCCCAGTCCCAAGCGTGTCCATCTCTCGGAGGGTGCGCATTGCACCCTTTGTGTATGCATATATCCATCCCCTCCTCCCCCTCGCCCCTCCCCCTTCCCCCTCCCTCCCTACCCGACGTCCAATAGATGTTATTCTTATATGTACACTTATGTGTTGTTCAGTTACTACCAATTTGTTTATCTTTAAGGTCAATAAACAGAAATAAGGAAGAAGGAGCATCTACCCACCCACCCATTCATCCAATCTTTCTTTCAGAAAACATTACTGAACATCTACTCTCTTCAAAGTAGAGGACTAGGCACTAAACATTTGTCTAATAATTTACATATATTTCTTCATCTGAAATTCCCTTTAAGTCTCTCGATAAGATGTTAAGTTAGAGCAAATAGAGTATCATTCACACATTCAAGTTTCCTGAAATAAGATATAATAATATAAACTTTATTTTTGTCTTTGCAAGTTGGTTCAAGACAAAACTAAGTAGATCACAGTGACTGAAACAAAAACATAGGTATATACATAAACTCTGTTTCTGATTCTGTAAGTCTCCTGGCTTGTCCCTCCAGTCGGTATTTATATCTTTTTTGATAGAGGTAATGTCCAGGCAACTTCAGGTAATTCACCAAGTAGATAACCTACTCTGAAGTTTATTGATTCAATTGGAGAAGAATAATGTTGGGCGGGGCCAGAGATGACCAAAGGCAAATTATAAATTAATGAGATTGCACTGCATTCTGCTTTACAATTTCCCTTCTGAACCTCAAGAACTCTTATGTTACTCTCCAGATGCCCTGGACTCCCAGCAGTTCTCAAACATCGACTTGTGGCATTGACTTTCCATGGCTTAGAAGAGAATGTGAACAAAGCAAAAGTTTTATAAAAAGGGAGATAATCAAAAGAACTAGGGACATTCTTCTGAGTGAAAGGTGTCTTTCTGAGCTACTGATTAATATAAAAGATTCAAAGATTTATTTTTCATTAACAGCCTTGAGGGGAGAAACTCAGTGACTTTGTTAGACTTCTCTTTGGCTTAAAATCTTGCAGGACAATAAAATGAGAATAGTTGTCTACAAATACAGCAACTGCAAGGCCCAAACCAGTCTTTACTGATTGTTAAATGATGATTATAATAACAGTAGTAAATTTTTCCTATTGTTCACCAGTTTTAAAAAAAAACTTTTCCTTCCCTTCAGTACTTTTTGTTCTGCAAAGGATTTCTATTACAGATGTATGAGAGAATGAGAATGACGGGTGTGATAATGTCTGCTATTTTCTAGTTTGAATAAAGCACCCTGTGCAGAATGACAAAGTAATCGAATACATAAAATAAATCGCTTTACAGAGCTTGATCTAATTATTTTAGTTTAAAAATTGAGTCAAACTCAGACCCAGAATTAAGCAGTTTGGTTTTCAGTTGTTAGTACTTCAGGCTTGTAATTATTGACTGTTCAACTAGACTGTAAGATATTTGAAGGTATGGACTCTATGCATTTACAGATGATTGGTCTTGGGACTTAGCAAATTTTTAAGGGGGAAATTAACAAAAAGGGAGAGTAACTTTTTAAAAATGTCTAATATGTAACAGGCATCCTACTAGACAGATGCTTTGCAACCACATCACCTTTAATCCTTTCAGCATCCCCACAGCAATGGTGTTATTATATCCACTGTTTCTGATAAGACATTAGTGCCTCCAACACTAGCTTAGTGGCTAGTGCATAGTAATAATTTCATAAATCAGAATGTATCAGTCAAGTTTTCTTACTTTCAAGAATTGTAAAATAACTCTTGTTAATTTAAGCATAAAAGAGATATACCAAAAGATATCAATTAGCACACAGAATCTTCCCCAGAATAGGGTAGAAAGCTAAGTTTGGAAGACTCGCAGTGAGGACTAACATCCCAAATCGTGCCCCAAATCTGATCCCCTGAAGACACACTGACTCACCTGCTAGGCACACACATCAACATTTGTGCTTCCGGTGCCAACAACACAGGGCACTGAATCTGTGGCTGGAATTGCTACCAGTGGAAATTGGATGGAGCTATTATCACCACCGCCCCATTGCCACTGTTTTTTTTGTGTCATCAAATTCTGAAGTCAAAGTCTAATATGGTGTATTGATTGGAGGAGTCTATAGACTGGTGTCCAAACCAGGGAACTGTTGAGGGTAAAAAAGTCACTATTAAGAATTATCCCAGGATAACAAGCCTAAAATAGAACATATGAGTACCCTCCATTAATTCTGTGCCCTTGCTGCAAAGATATCTTAGAAAGTACATTTACAGCTTCTATAATAAAGTGTGGTCTTGGTCTCTCATCAGTACTTGCAGTATAGGGAATTACCCAAATGTCAGAAGAGGTTATAAGGCTGGGTGGTCCAAAGAGAAGAACAAATGTCCACCACTGAGTGAAGAACTGAATTTTAAATAACCTGTAACACAATTAATAAGGTCTGTCTCATGATAAAGTGCTCTTCCTTTTCATTATACCATGCTTTGCATACTGTAGTATAGCAATTCTCAGCTAAGAGTATACATCAGAACTTCCTAAACAGTATTTTAAACACATAGATTGCAGGGCCTCACTCTAACCTACTGAACCAAAATCTCTGAGAATGGTGCTCTGACCAGAATCTGTAATTTTAATGTGCTTCTGAGAAAAAATTCAATTTGAAAGGAGATACTTGCGGAAATAAGGCCACAAATACCTTTTGGATGCTTATTATTTTCCTGAACTATTCCATTTTGCAAGGTAGATTTGATTAGATGCATTCCATAGAATTTATAGGAGCTAGAAGAAAATCTGTTTAATGTGGTAATAGGCAATAAAATAGAACTATAACTTTTTTAATTGGTTACACTTAATTTCCCCTATTATTATCATTAATTGGCAATCTTCAGGTATCTCTCAGGCACTTAGAAATGTCCATGGTACTACACATATGAAGGCTGAGAAACAGAAGATTCCAGAGAACATGTCTTTTTTTTTTTCTTGCTGTTGACAGTGAATGCTCAGGATAATGAAGACCATGTCCCACTGCATTTCTGTTCTCGATTTGGACACCACGATATTGTGAAGTACCTGCTTCAAAGTGATTTGGAAGTTCAGCCCCATGTTGTTAATATCTATGGAGACACTCCTTTGCACCTGTAAGTATTATGTAGGGTTCCATAGGTCCTCCAGGTACACTGCATGTACTCTCTTACCATTATCAAAATATTTTCTTCAAATCTAGGGCATGCTACAATGGCAAATTTGAAGTCGCCAAGGAAATCATCCAAATATCAGGAACAGAAAGTCTGACTAAGGAAAACATCTTCAGTGAAACAGCTTTTCACAGGTAAAAGAATATTTAAGTGCAATAGCCGCTAACTTAGCTGACACCCTATAGCACCTGAAGTTGTGTGCATGAAGCAAGAACAAATAGTGGCAGATGTCACAGAGACCGATAGCAGAGGTAGAGCAGAGGACAAGGAGCCCAAGCTAGATGCACAGAAGAAAAGGTGAAGGCAGATGCTGCAGTCAGTACAACAGATGGGGCTGGAGCCAGATGCTGCATTCCTGGCAGCAGCCACAAAGACAGGGACTGATGTTTCCACGGCAACAGGCATATCAACATCCGTAAGCATATTGCTTCTATTCCTCCTCACTCTGTGGAAAGCTGCCAAAAAGGGCTGTGCCCATAATCCTCCTCCGACAAGAATCTCATTACCAGAATTCATCAGCATCAAATGTGACACTTTTTCCTTACGACTTAAACCTTGTGTGCAAATGTGTCTACCTATCTAAGACATCCATCTGTCAGCCTGTAAAAGCCTAGTCAGTGTGGCCACTCAGATACCTAAGAAGGCATTAGCTGTTTTCTAGGAATCCATGAGAGCCCTTTACAGTGTGCTCTAGAGAAACACATTGAAGGAGCAGCTGGAATTAGAAAAGTCGTAATAAAAAAAAAGAGATAAAGAAGGAAAGAAAATGTTGCTAATAACTCAGAGCCATAGTTTCCTAAAATGTGCAAAAGGAAGATGGATGTTTTATAAAATTTAAAGTTTTCATTTTTAATGAGTTACTATTTTCCTGTAAATGTAAATCAGTC
>RJWJ010014869.1:0-37137 GCA_004363605.1 Indri indri | reverse complement strand
TTTTTTTTTTAAATTGTTGCTCTGGGATAGAAGTCTGAAAACTTTTTCTGGAAATATTTTGGCTTTGGGAGCCATCTGATCTCTGTGAAGCTACTCGACCCTGCAGTTGTAATGTGAAAGCTGACATAGATAATACATAAACGAACAGGTGTGGCTATGTGCCAATAAAACTTTATTTACAAAAACAAGTTGCTAGCCAGATTGGCTCATGGACTGTGATTGCAGACCCCTGCTTTAGAGATTAAAATACGTTTGACTAACAATAGTTTGTCTTAGTAATTTTACCACTTCCTCCTCAAAATGTAAGAACCTTATGACAGTCTAAACATAGTTACCCCTTGTCATCTTTTGTGCTACTATTATCATGAATTTTACTTATGTTAACAACTCCACACATTATTAATATTGCTGATTTCAAGAGCAATATTCTTAATATTTACCTAAATATTTATCTTCTCTAGTATTCTTAAGGCCTGCCTGCATTTATTGTGCTTTTATTGGGGTTTATTTTACCTCAGTTTGGAGAATTTCTTTGTATATTTATTATATTGCCAATCTGCTGAGTGTGACTTCTTTTACTTTTTTAAATATGTCTGAAAATGTCTTTATTTCTACATTTGAAGAATATTTTCACTAAAGATAGGATTCTAAGTTAGGTTTTTTCTCCCAGGTGTTTGCTGAGCTTATTGTACCTGGATGTCCAAATCTCTAGCAAGACCAGGGAAGTTTTCCTCAGTTACTCTGTCACATAGGTTTTCCAGCCCTTGTGCATTTTCTTCTTCACCCTCAGGGATGCCTGTGATTCTTACAGTTGGCTGTTTTACATAATCCCATATTTCTTTTGTAGGCTTTGTTTATTCCTCTTGAGTCTTTGTTCTCCATTTTTGACTGACTGTGTTAATTTGAAAGAGTTGTCTTCAAGCTCTGAAATTCTTTCTTCTGCCTGGTCTAGTCTATTCTTCAGATTTCCACTGTGTTTTGTATTTCCTCAAGTGAATTGTTCATTTCCAGAAGTTCTATTTTTTTTGTTTAATATGTCTACCTCTTTAGTAAATTTTTCATTCATTTCCTGAATTGTTTTTCTGGTTTCTTTTGAGTTGGTTTTCCATTTTCTCTTGGATTTCATTGATCTTCTTTACAATCCATATTTGGAATTCTTTGTCATTTCAATATTTTCATGTTGGTTGGGATCAATTGCTAGAGAGTTGGTGTGCCCCTTTGGGGGTGCCTTTTGCTTTGATTTTTCTTACTACTTGTGCTGATTTCTTCTCATCTGGAGCAGCTATTGCTTCTTGTTTTTGGATTTTCTTTTGTTTAGATGGAGCTTCCTACCCCCCACCCCCCACACTCCTAAGGCTATGCCTGTAGCGTATGTTGGATAAGAACCTTTGGCTTTGCTTGTGGTTGCTTTGATGGGGTGTCTAGGTTCTGAATGGATGCCCTGGTTATAGATATCATTAGTGTGGTGGTTTTCTCAGTTGCTAGTTGTTTGTAAGCTGTAGTGGTGGTTAGCTATGTGTGCTATGTGTGGTCAGATTCCCTGTCTCTTGTTGATGGGGAAGATGGAGGTCTTTGAAATCCTTTCTCTTTCTCCATCCCTGTGGTCTTCTAAACAGTGTGAATTATATCGGCACACCTAGTTTAATCTCTGAGACAGTAGGTGATGCTTGTGGGTAAGAATCAACCACACACCCTGATTGAGTCAGTAATGCTATAAAGGGCTGGACCAATTGTCCTCCCTGCCAGTAGGTGGTACTCGCTGGAAGGAACAAGCTGCAGTATTATTTTTGGAACCTGTGACCAGGTCTAGCCCCCTCAGGAGAAGCAATCGAATGCCCCAGGTGGGGCCCTGGAATTTCCAGGTGAGTCCTTAGTCTCCACTACAGCAGAGGCAGGTGGGGGAGTGAGGCTGGGCAGGGCTGGGTTGGGTGAACCTGCCCTCAGGCTCCATAAAACACGGTAAGGTAGCTGTTTCAACAGGGGTTGGAGGTCCCTCCAGCTTCTCATGCTACTTGAGGGCTAAGGAAATTTCTCATTGGGAAAATGAGACATGATCTTGATGATCCTCTAGATTCCAATTCAACATGTCAGGCCATATAGTGTCATTAAAAACTCCACTTGTTTCTCTTTTGCCAAAAGATATTCTCTTCTATAGTAGTCCCAGTTTTCAATCAATACTTAATCTCAGCAAACACCCCAAAGGTAGAAAACAGCCATTAATATCAGCTGGCCTAAGAAAGACTCCATCCTCTTTGCTGTAAAATTCATTTAGTTCTCTTTGCTTCAATAGATATTCAATGTCTTTGAAAATATGATTTTTGGAGTGGGAATAATGACCTGCTTTTGTCCATTTTTTCCTAGTTGTGTTGGCTTGCTTCTAACTACTACACCCTACCCAGATCTAGAAGTTGGAAAAAAACATAAAGATAAAACAGGAGAATTAAAGGGTAACTTTAATCTTTTTAAACTGCTTTGGGTTATATTCCAAAATTCCGAGTGTTCATCTCCTCTGACTTTGAGTGTTTTAGTCATAAAATTTTGAGAAGAACTGCCTCATTTAATCACTCAGCTTTAGTTTTATATGTATTTTGGGGATCATCAAGTCTGTCTTGGTGTAGTGCGTGGAAGGTACTACAAAAATAGAAAATAAAAAGATAATGAAAGGTGAGAAATTGTAACATGTTAGTAGACAGCACTTTGTAAATTATAAAGTATCACAAAGATGTTAAGCGGCACAGTTATGTTTGAACATATAAACCTGATCCTACCGTTTCTTTCTTTTCTTTTTATTAAAACTACTAGTACAAATGTAGTTCACTGGGTGAAGTCTGAGATATCTGAACTGAGGCTTGTAGAAGGTTAGGAACATCATCAGAGTCATCCTAAATATATATCAAATACATCTCACAGCCTCCTTCAAGTCTATCATATATTTTGTAAATGATCAAAGTAGAATTTATTTTAACACTGAATCATAGTCAACACCATAACTTTATATTACTGAAAGTGATAAAACTCTAACTTTGCTAGGACATTGACTGCCTGGGGAAAGCAAATTGACTCTGATGAAGTTTTGATTGTCATTCAAATATACAAATATTTCTTGGGGACCTGTTATATTTTCACCACTGTTATGGGCCTGTTAGGTGCCAAGACACTCTAAGTAAACTCTGAGTCATCATTTTAACTTCTTTGTCAATTGCTATCCTTCCAATTATTCTTTTACAATGTCTCTTAGACAATATATTTGTCTGCATCAGGTTTGGCTGCTCCATTTAGTGAGACGATTTTTGTGTTTTTGTTTTTTGAATCAAGTTGTTGAATAATTTTAGAAACTTTTCTACAACGTCCACTTCTAGAGCTTCTTGGAGTCGATGTCTGAGCATTTTCTAGTTTGTGTACTCCCTCTACAGAAGATACATATCTGTGAATGTATGTGTGTATGTGTTTGTGTGTTGAGTAGAGGGGTTAATAAAACAGATTTTCAGTAGCTCAGCTGAATCAATATAACATCCTTTGTACTTTGAGGTGAGTGTTAGAGTTCCCAGTTCTGTGTCACATTATCATTTCATTGTGTCATCGCAACAGTTCCCCATACAAAATTGGTTAGGAATATAGACACATTTTTAGATAGCAATTATTTTCTCATTAAAGATTAAAATAAAGAAAAATTTCAAGACCGTTTTGCATATTCATTGTCCAAGCTAACCGGGTTTGGAAACTGACAATATTGTCTTCTATAGACCCTAAGATGCAAAAACCCATGGTGAAAAGACTATTTGACTTTTTGTTTTTAACTTAAACAGTGTAGCTAAGTATATATTAACTGGCAAAAATGACAATTTCAAATATTATCTAATTATTTCAGGAATGCCAGTGGGGGTAGAAAAAACATCATTTGTAAAATAGCTATGCTTTACCAATCTGTTCCATGCTAACTCATTTCTATCCCAAGAAACTTATACTCTAAGTTAAGTAGTGTGGTGCTATATAAACATTAGCATTGAAATAAATATCCTAATGTACTCTTTCAACCAGTTGTTATCTCTAAGCTACTCCTATTGAGATAGTCTCGATTCCTTATTGCATTCCTAACTAACGTCTGTATGGTGCTTCTTATTTTTATATTGTGTTTTAGTTTATATTTCTTGGTTAATCTCCTCAGCAATTCTGTATTGCAAGTATCATTCTTTCCATTTCATAATAGAGAAAACTAAAACTTATGGATGCAAAGTGACTTGCCTAATATTACACGTTAGGAAGGGATCTAGTGTTCAAACTTGGGTACATGTACCAAAGAACACAAAAGAAATGTGTATTCTGCAGCTGTTGAGTGTAGTCTTCCATAAATAGGTTATTCAAGTATTCAACATTTTTACTGATTTGTTGCTTATTCTCTCAGTTACTAATCAAGGCATGTTAAAGTCTCCAACTATGATTAAAGATTTGTCTATTTATTCTTTTAGTTCTGAGACATTTTTTGCTTTACATATTTTGGAGCTTTGCTATTTGGCGGAAGTTTAGGATTGTTATGCCTTCCTGTTGAATGACTTTTTCTAGTGGTACTCTTGCCTCGATGTCTGTTATGTCAGATACTATGATTCTGCATCTATGCAATTTACCTCAAACCATTGTTCTCTAGAGACTATTGACCTGGTATACACCTTCTTTAAGAGGCAGACCAAATCAACTTTGATAATTTATTGATGAGTCATTTGCAAAAAATTATAAATTACAGAGCAAAGTTCGTTTGACTTCTAGCATACCACTAACTGGTTTTCAACATTAGTCAGTTGAGAATAAATACTCATTCTGAAAAGCCATATCATAATTAGAAAGTTAATTTGCTCACCCTCCAAATCACATAATGAATACCAAAGCCAAATACAAATTACTTTTGTATTATCCTTAATTTTGAACTCTTATCCCCTCAGTTCCTTTATTAATGGGGATACTTAAGAGTTTAATACATAAGAATGCAAAAGTAATCCTAATCTTCACCTGTCTAAATATAAAGCCATTTATTGGAACCCATATTTGAAACTGCACCCATCGTATATTTGGAACCAGACATATCTGTGGTGGATGCAGTAAAGAATGTACCGAACATTTGCAGTGGGTGGGATTGGACCACCTTTGAAGACCAAATCATTGCAAAGATGGGAGAAGTGGTTTACAAAGAGTACTATCTGGGTGCTAAGAGTTTATGTTTTCATTGCTACTAATTCTCATTACAAAGGGTTGCCTGGCTGGGTTCCCAACCTGCTTAAAGGTCAAATTACTACCCAAACATTTAAAAAAGAAACTTAGGGAATCACCAACTAGTAGGTCAATGGGCATCAAAGTTTTATTTGGTATAATTTTAAGCCAATTGCTTTAGTCAAGCCATCGGTGCCCAGAGAGGATGTCAGAAAAATTGACAATGTCTTTCCTTTCCCTGATGTGTTCAAAGACTAAGGCCTTACATTCATCTTTTTTTTTCTATTTCAAAACATTAAGGGGGCGTGGATGTTTTTGTTACATGGATACATTGTACAATGCTGAAGGTCAGAGCTTTTAGTGAACCTGGCTCCAGAATAGTGTTCCTTGTATCTGATAGGTGAGTTTTTATCCCTTATCCCCTTCTCACCCTACCCCCTTCTTGGTTTCCAGTATCCTTTACATCTCTGTGTGTACCCATTGTTTAGTTCCTACTTATTGGTGAGAATATGTGGTGATTGTTTTTCCATTCCTGAGATACTTCACTTAGGATAATGGTCTCCAGCTCCACCCAAGTTGCTGCAAAAAACAGTATTTCATCCCTTTTTATGGCTGAGTAGTACTCCATGGTGTGTGTGTGTGTGTGTGTGTGTGTATATATATCACATTTTCTTTGTCCACTCATCAATAGATGAGACTTAGGCTGATTCCATATCTTTGCAATTGTGAATTGTGTTGTGATAAACATGCGAGTGTAGGTCTTTTTGATAAAAAGATGACTTTTCCTTTGGGTAGATACCCAGTAGTGGGATTGCTGGACCGAATGGTAGGTCGTCTTTTATTTCTTTGAGGAGTCTCCATACTGTTTTCCACAGAGGTGGTGCTAATTTGCAGTCCCACCAACAGTGTTTAAACTTTCTTTTTTCTATGCATCCATGCCAGCAACTATTGTTTTTGATTTTTTTAATAATGAGCATTCTGACAGGGGTAAAGTGGTAGCTCATTGTGATTTCAATTTCCATTTCCCCGGTGATTAGTGATGTTGAACATTTTTCACATGTTTATTGGCCATTTATATATCTTCTTTTTTCAAAGATTTCAATTTCTGTATTTCTTCTCCAAATACATAGTCACCAAGTCCCCCTACCTTATACATTTTAAAACCATAAGCAAAATTAAAAACAGCTCCCATTCACAGAAATGTTAGGGAACTCTAGCTTAGATGATGATGGGGAAAAAGAGATTCACCCCCTTAAAATATTCATTGAATGCTGATTCCCTGATTCCACTATTTTTGTTTCCACTTCTGAAAAATTCAGAGACTTTTGAGTACCATTAGCCTTATTGATGGGACTGTCTTTAAACCTATAATCCTCATTAAACAGCAGCTTTGGATAGAAAGCTCTATTAGGAGAATGAAGCCTCCATATAATCCCCTTTCTAAAAAAGGCGGGTTTCAAAATATACAGCAAGTATGGTCATGAAATTAACTTTCCATCTAAGAGCTCAAAAGTAATAAAAATCAAATTTTTTCAATGCATACAGAACCTAGAAGGGAAATTGAATCTTCCTTATGCATGCATTCATTTGTATTCTTATTAACGCAACAGAATCTTATGGAAATTTTAGTATATGACCAGGTTGGGAAACAGAGCTTGTCCTGTTCCATCATACATGCATGTTGTCTGTGCAATGATATCAAGGTGAATTATTTGGGTTTATAAAGGGCCAGTTTCCACAGTGACTTATTAAGAATCTCTGAGGTTGGACTCCAGTAGTCATGGCTGTGACAGAGACATGAAACTCCAGAGTCTTATTCCCACATCAATAGTTAGTTTTCTAAAATTTCCACATAGTAACCTGCTTTTCTAGTCTTTGGAATGAAAGAATTACTTGCCAAGTTGCATGATTATGGGACTGCAGAGGTGCATGAGACAAGTTGTTAAAACTGTTTATGTTCCAGAAAATTTTCTTTCCAAATCATTGTTTTACCATGTCCTAAGGAAACTACACATTCAAAGAATGCTGACGTTAAGCAAAAGAGAATCTCACTCCTTGTTCTTGTGTCAGGTCTTCTGCTCCCTGTAATTTACTACTTTGTTTTCACTTTATAGAAATTGTGTCAGTCAAACCAGACCCTTCGGCACTCTCCCCCTGAATCGAGGGTCCAACCAACTTAACTTCTCTTTCCACACATTACTGTTTTTATCAACCTATTTCCACCCTTGCAACGTCTGTACCCCACATTCTTTCAGCAATTTCACTTGTATTAAAATCTTCAACCAATTTATATTTTTATGTTAGCTATTATTTGTCACATTGTTTCTTCATGATTTATCCATTCAACAAATATTTGTTGAGCACCTACCATGTGGCAGACATTGTTCTAAGTATTGGCAGACAGTGAAAAACCCAGTCTTTTATGGTGTTTTGTTGATTATCCCAACTAAATATTACTTGAACCCTACCACACTCATTTCTTTAGTCACCACCTTCCTTTAGTTATTGTTCTTACTAAACTACAACAATGACCTCTAAACTGGACTCTCATCATCCATAATGGTCCTCTGCCAACCTGTTCTCCATATTGCATGCAAGATGAACTTTTCAGAGTTCAAATCTGATTATGTTGCCTACCTCTCAGCTTAAAATTGTTTAATGACTTCCCATGGCTCCAAAATAAAAAGAATATTTTAAAACATAGCTATAAAGACCTGCCTAATTTATCTTTGCCTGTCCCTCCAGTCTCAGCTTGCTGCCTCACTCTGCCTATCTGTGCTTGGCCACTCTTTCTTACACACCATGTTTCCTCTCCTTCAGGGACTTTGAACTTGCTGTTCCTAGTCCTTCAAATGTTCTTTCCATCCCTCCACCTATTAACTCCACCTCAGCTCCATCATCACAGACTTAGGGAAGTCTTCTAATACCTTCCTGATCAGACCAAATCCTTACTTGTTGGCTTTCATAGCACTCTGTCCTTCTCCTTTTTGTACTTCTTAATTCCTAGTCTACATTTTTTTCTACGATCATTTGATTAATATGTTTCCTCCATGAGATGGTGAATCCAATGAAGAAAGGGACCAGGTCTAACTGTGTTCTCTACCATACTCCCAGGGTCTAGCACAGTCTTTGGCACATAGTAGGCAGTCCATACATACTTACCAATTAATGAATATTTTATACCATATGAGTTAGAATCTGAACCTTAAGGTAGTTCTTAAATGTTGTGTGTGTGGATATGAGGAGGGCAGGTAGGTGTGGCCATCGGTGGGTATACAAGTCTTCTAAGTTTATATGCAAACTTTTTGTAATTACACATTTCGAGGGAAGGAGCCCATAGCATTCACCAGAATCTAAAAGGAGAAAGTAATTTTAAAAGGTTAATAAGTACTAGAGGGAGAATTTGAGATTTTATTTTTGTTTGTTTTATCACCCTTCAAGATTGAGCTACTCCCAAAACCTTTATTTTGTCAGTAACATGGCATGATATTTATGAAGGCCCAGAAGGACTGTGCTTAGTGATACATTAAGCAAATTCAGAAACAACAGGAGTTGCTATGAATTTAAATGAGAATTCAACTTGAGTTTGTTGCCTTGATTTTTTTTTTTTTCTTTAAAGAGCAGAGACCTGGCCACAAACAGATGAAGATTAAATTTCAGAGAGAGAATGATGGATATAGCCTTATTGCTGAGGTTCAGTGGTCCAGTGGGATTTGTGGCTATTGGAAGTTAATGCAGAGTGACAGATAGATGCTTCGAGTGGATTTTTTTTTTTTCTTGCACAAACAAGTCTCTAATTAAAGCATTTTATGTTTATATAGTTGTCACATCTCATAATTTAAAATTAACCTAATTTAAAACAGCATTTAAGAAACTCTAATTAGACTGTTAATATTATGAATTTTCAAGTACTCATGTTCTCTTTCCCTGATTAAAATTAAAAAAAAAAATTCCCCCATGTCATCCTGCCAGCACCTGATCCTAGAGGTGAGTTAATTTAAGATAAGCAAATGATACAGACATTCTGTAGATGGGAAGGATCCTGCATTCCTTACTCCATTTCTCATTCAAGTCAGGCAGCAAATTATTAATTTCCTCTAATAGTTTTGCTCATTTCATAAAATACGAGGGAGAGTTTAGTTTAAGAGATTTACAAATGTCAGTAGCTTCCCAGGAGTTGCTCATTTTAAACCTTGTCCCCCTCAAAAGAAAAAGCAGGGGGAACCAGTAAACACAACATAAAAAAATCAGAATAGATGTGTTTCAATATTACATTTAAAATGAAAGTTGGAATAGATTTGATGTCTGCATATATGGAGGAGATGGTCGTATCTTTTTTCTTGATTACAGCATCCAAAAAAAAAAAAAATGCAGAGAGTTTGCAGTCAGTTTAATTTCCATCACTTTGACTGCAAAAGTTGTGCCAATTAAAGATGCCTGGAGCTCTTAAGCTCAGAATGATTTCACCAACACTTTTTCTTCAATTATTCTGAAGCACTAAATGTGAAAACAAATGTCTTGGATTACCACAGGGCTGGAAAAATTAGAGCTGGTGGAAAGAACCAGTGACAAATCATGATAGGACAAGACTTAGTAGTGTCACCTTCCTACAGGCACGTGTTATTGCAGGGAACGTTTTTCACATGGAAGGTGAATGGGAGGCAATTCCATCCCCTGTCTTCCTGTCACTCAGCAGTTTCATTCTGCAGTATAGACCCCAAAGAAACTCATGCTTGGTGATATACCAAGTACATAACTGATGATATATACAAGATGGTTTATTCCAGCTCTGATCAGCAAAACCCCAGAAATAGCCCAAATGTTCGTCGAGCAGAGACTAGCTGAATAAATGGAGAACGTTCATACAATGGCATATTATACAGTAGTCAGAACAAATAATTATTAGGTCACAGGGTGACCCAAAAATATGGATGGATTGCTGAGGACCAGATGAACAAAAGGTAAGATTTAAAAAATATGGATGGATCTTGATGATGTGCTGTTAGGTGAAAAAGTAGGTGTCAACATACCATGGCATGATATCCTCTTTATTAATTTGAAAACAACTCAGGTGGATGCAAGGGAATAATCGATGTGGATTTAGGAGGAGGGTTACTTTGGGCAGGTATGGGGTGACAGGAATTTGAGAGAAGGCGAGACACATGATTAGTTGCAGATTATCCGCAAGAGTCCTGGCTTTTGTTTTCGGTAATGGCTTTGCAGGTGCTTATTAAATTATTAAAAATAACTGAAGATATGGGTCATGCATAAACCAATGGTGAGTGTGAACTAAGAGAACCAGCTCAGGAGGAAAAACTTCAAATAGGACACTTCATGAGTATTCCGATGCTGAGACCGTGAAGAGTTGGGAAAAGGACTGGAAAGATTCTGTCAAGTTGCTATTAATTTTCCTTCATGAGAAAACAAATTGATTCACTTAAAGAAAATAAAACCTCCCCAAATTCAGTGGCTTAGGAAAAGAACAATGAGACCAGTTAAAAATATAGTTATTTTTTTCCCTGAAGAATAATAGAGAATAGAAACTGGAGGATGTTCACTCAGTTCTTTAGGCTCAGAATCTCACTTCTTTTATGTAGCCTTTTCATTTTCTAACTCTTATTATGAAGAACTTTAAACATATATAAAGGTAGAACCGTATGATGAACCCCCACATGTACACAGCTCCAGGATTTAACAATTATCTTATGAGCATATTATAACTATCCCGCTACTCCACACCACTTCCCTGTTTTTTTGAAGCAAATTCCAGATATCAGATTATTTTTACATATAGATATTTTAGGATGTATCTCTAAAAGATGAGGGCTCTTATTCAATATAATCACAATATTGTCATTTCACACCTCCCCCAAACAATAATAATTCCTTAATAGCATTGAATAACAGTTACAATAGCATTGAAAACTGTGTGTGCTTATTCTTTGAGGTCTGTTTGAATTAGGACCCAAATAAGGCCTCTTAGTCTTTTGAATCTGAGAGTTTCTCCTTTATTTCTTTTTTCTTTGCACTTATATTTTGTCGAAGTAGCTACGTCTTTTGTCATGTATTTTCCCAGTAACGGGCCTATAATGTCCATGTTGCGTTGTATAATAGGTTCTTTTGCCCTCTGTGTTTCCTGAAAACTGGTAGTTCAACCTAGAGGTTTAATCAGATTCAGGTTTGATTTCTTTTGGCAAAACTTCTTAGGTGGTGCCCTGTACTGTTAATACCTTCAGGGGAGACATAATATCTGGTTGTCCCTTCCTAATGTCAGCCACTATTGATCATTAGTTCATTAAGTGATGTAAAATATTCTAATTTGATCATTTCTTCTGTGTTTATTAATTGGAATGATTCTATAATGAGAAAATTCACCTCTGAGTATTGTATTGGCCACATCCCATTCGTTTTGAAATGCAGTGATTTTACTGTTCATTTCTAAGCAACCTAAAACTTCACTAAAATGTAAGCTCCATGAAAGCAGAAACTTCTGGCCATTGTTCAAGGAGAATCTCCAGCACCTAGAACAGGGCCTGGCACTTAGTGGGAGCTCAGTAAATACTTCTAGAATGAATTTCGGTTCATTTCCCTTTTAATCCAGAAGTTAATTAGAAGAGTACTTTTACATTTCTAGGACCATAGATTTTTTTTTTAAAAACAGTCTTTTCCCCCTTTTTTCTTTCTTTTTTTCCCCCCAATTTGGTTGGAGAATGTTGCTAAATGAATTTTTTTTTTCCCTTTTGGACTAATCTATGGATGACTTTTACTATTGTTACATGAGTATTTGTGTAAAAAGGGATTACTTATCATAGCCAGCTATGTATCTATGGCCTACCATCTGTGGCTTCAGTGACTACAAGGGTAGAGTCTAGTGACCGAAGAAGAAAAGTCTCTTCCGAAAATGGCATTTGCTTAGGGAGCCACATTCCTCAGAATAGGATTGTCCTACTCTATTTAACAAGTCATTACCCAGCTGCCCACCGGCCTTTGCTTCCCTCCGCAGTTCTCCACCCTCATTCTATCCTCAGTTAATACTATAGTAATCTGAATCCTTAAAAATTCTTATCACTAATTGAAGTGTCAAATATATTTATTTGTGTACCTATTAACTGTTTCCCCACTGAAATGTAAGCACAATGAGACTGGGGACCTTGTTTATCTTTTTTTTTTTTTTTTAATTTCGTCCACCCCGACCCCTGACCTTGTCTATCTTGTACTCTCTTTTATTCCCAATGCCCAGATCCATGCTTGACAGATGGAGCACTTGATAAATGACAATAGGACTAGATGTCCCCCAAGAATGGCCATCATATGGCAGCAGGGTCCCTAAGATCTCCCACTGGGCAAGGCACAGGCCATTGACTCCCATGAGATTGGCATTGGTGAAGATGGAATATATTTGGGGGGGGGTGTTTTTTTTTTTTTTTGTTACCTGTTAAAGTTCTTGTGGGTGAGTGGAAGCTTTCCTTGGGAGTTTAAAGAGGAAGAATGACATCTGCAGTTAGCCCATGAGCCTTTGAAAAGTGGCCTGCCTGTCATCTGTCTTTTCATTTATATAAGAAGCTAAACTTTTTATGTATTAAAGTGAGGCTATGAGTGCAGGAATAGTTGTTAGTATCGTATGTATCAGAGGCATGGTGATGACAGGGAACATTCCATACCTGTCTTTGATTACTTGGGTTAGCTTAACCTCAATTAAGGAAATGAAGCATTCACCTGATGAATTCAAGGTGCACAGATGGAGCTCACGCAGCTGTCTGGGATGCCAGGTGGAGGGAGGGCATTTAGACCCAAGTGAGAGCAACATCTTTTCGGTTAGCAAATGTGCCATCTGCTCCTCCATGATTGTGTTTAAAAGGAGGCATCTTAACCCTTTCATGGAATGGCTTTCTAGGACAGCCACTGATAGTCAAGGAACCTGAAGGAGTGTGAATGGATTTAAAGGGAGAAGTTACCCCCACCCACTGACAAGAACGGGAAAAGAACACAGAGCACTGTGTGCATATGGAACATAGCAAGGCTTAATTGACATCTGTGATGAAGCCAGTGTGAGTTGTCTCATTTTCAGATGGGAGGCTCCAGCAGCTAAGCCAAAGACTTGGTGTATGTGATGCAAAACAGAATGCTGGGGAGAAAGGGAAAAATCACCAGTTGGTTTCAGTTAACTCTGGAGACTCTTAAAGAACTAATAAATGGCAGTCCAATTTCCATTTTTCTCTGTTGCTATGTGTTGCTGCTCAGCTATTTGGAGTGGAATTTTCCACCTGAGCCAATAGATTAGCACATGTTTATTCAGCTAATCCATTTTGCTTTTATGTGTCACCTGTTATTCCATTCAGCAAACTGAGTATCTAAATAAAACTTTGTCCTAGGTATTGTTAAGGATACAAGGACAAATAAGATAAAGTGCTCATTTATAACATGTTTAGCCTAGTGGTGGAATCAGACTCATGCATCAGTAATTCTAACACACAGTGGGATTATGGCAAATCCCACGAGAGCAGCTTCTCTTTGCATGCTTTGGGGTTGTCTGAATCTGAGCTGAAGAGTAAGTTGCAAACACCGTCCTTTTGTGATTTAACTTATTCCTGATATCCCATGTTAAATTCTTTACCAAGCTTCAACTTACCTAACTTTCAATTTCCCTGATTATGGATGAGGAAACTGGACAATGAATTTACCAGCTGTCCGCCCGATATAGGTTAGGATGATGGATGACCTCTGTGACTGATGTCCAAGGTTCTAGAAACAAGTTAGTCCCTTCTAATGAACAGCCTCAAGCCTGTTCTAGGCCCTGCCCATATGGCTAACACTCAAGCAATTGGGTTCACTCCAGGGGATTGCTGGATATTGTACCATCTGAGGGAACTTATTAAATACACAGTCCCTTTGCCCTCCTGAATCAGAATAGATTTAGTTCTGCTATAACACCTATTTTGAAAATGTGAATTTATTTCAATGTGGTTGATATATTAGGCAACAATTGGAGCATAATGCAAATTTCATGTTTGCTTACCTACTATTTTATCCATGACAAATACAGGTGAATGTAGGAAATACACATAGCCAAACTGAACTGTGTAGGAAGATAACACACCTCCCCAATGCCCCCAAACATGTACCAGCTACCTTAGTTCACTGTGTGTGTTATGAGCCGCATCCATCCATGCCTGGTCTTATACCTTCCTATGCAATTTCAGATAACCCTCCTGCCACTTCACTGTAACTCACAAGCTGCAACCCTTCAAATAAAAGCCAAGTTCAGATTTTCTTCAAGGTAAATTGCCATATTTATTATAGTATTTATGTATTTCTTAAGCATTTAATAAGTGAAAAACTGCACTACCATTTTCATTAAGATCTTATCTTTATTGTGTGTGTTACTGATTAAATTTTGTGCCCTTATTTCTGTTTTCCTATGAGCCTTGTAGTTTTCATTACATGATAGCACAGTGAATTTAGGAACACATCTGTCATGTTATGGAAGAACTGACTGTATCTGGTAATGGATTCTGGAAAGCTCCCCAGATGATGCCAGTGCACTGGGTCAAAGTGTTTAGGAACCACTGAAGCCCACACAACTGCTGTAGCCACTTTCTGTCTTTTCACTAGAAACTACAGATACATACCTCTTGCTTGTTCTTTCTGTGCCAAGAAATACCAGTTTAACCAGCTGGTCATTCTGGAATCTTCTATACACTAATGTAATATATTGTTGGCTACTCAGTCCCACAGGAACACCAATTTGGTCATGATCATTCTTTAGATGCTACTTTCCTGTTTGCATGGAGACACAAAAATTTCATGTTCTCTTCCTTTTGTACACCAGGGGTACAAGCCTGGAAATTAAAAATTTCAAATTCCTAACCAGCAGGGTCCCAGTTAGTTTCTGCAAATGAGTCACTTTGGTGAGATCTGGAAGGCATTATGGGAGGGACAAGCCATTCTTCTCCAGCACCAGCTGTGGGAAGGAGAGTGGGTGTCTGTAGATGGCAGACATGGGGTTTTGTGAGTAGGTTCTGGGGTCCTCCTGGGAGTCACTCACTTCAGGACTGCAGGCAGCTGACATCATCAGCAGCTTCTAGTGGCTTCTAGGCATCCTCCTGAGGACCAACGATGGGGGCCGGCAGGCAGCTGGAATTATTAGTGGGAGCTACCCTCTGGTTCCTAATTTCCTGAAAGCCAGAGTTTTTCTGACCGTTACTCCTGCAGCCCTCTGGCTGTTTGTGTAAACCTCTGATTTCTTGGGTTTAGTCTCTTCTTAATCAAGGTACCTAGAGTGGCTTCTGTTTTTCTGACCAAAGCCTGACTGAATCATCTTATTATATTGTATCATGTTACAGAGATGCAGTTACTTACAAAACAATAAAGTTCATGCAGTCATGGTCAAAATTATCATCCTTTAACTCTGTTTGTGAAGCCACTGCTGTCTCATTTGCTGCTATGTAAAAATATTTATCATACCCAATCCACTCGGGTCTTGAGGGCAAATGACTTAGAAGACTAAGTCTTTCTGGAAGACAGGGATATTCTGAATATTACTTGTCTGAATTGGAAGAACCCAGTGTACATGTCTGTTGAATTCTAGTTATAAATGGAGGGGAAGAGAGAGCCTTATTGGTCAAAATTGCAAATTAAGAAGACAGTGCTCTGGCTCTGGGAATTTGGTTGGTTCAACTACTTAGAATCTTCTGGCTTCTCCTTGGCTTTGCTGAATCTTGCCCTTGAATGTCATGAACGTGCCATTTCCGTCTCTTGGTTATTTCTAGAGTGTTTTGGTCAGAATAGGTTAGATTATGTTGTGGTAACAAACAACTCCAAAATCTCAGGGATTTACAAGGTTTGTTTTTTTACACCTCCTGGTCTACTGCCCGGGTGGCTCTACTGGGTAGCATTCCTTCAGCTCCTTTCATGGTGTGACAATGCCACTCTCAGACCTAGGGCTTCCAATGTCACCAAGGAAAGGGTGAGAGGGCCACAGGATCATACAGGAGGTTTGTTTTTCAGGGCCGGATGTGGCCAATATCACTGCAACCTATATTATGTTGGCTGGAACCCAATCATCAGGTTTCATGCTCCATTTTGCTCTCCACTTCAAAACCTGGCTATACTTTGAACATTTTTTGCTCCCCAAAGAGTTCTTTTACTCATGTTGTTTTCCTTTTCTAGACAAACTGCACCCTCATTTTTCTTATTTAAATGATGTCAGCATGAATACACACCATAAGTCTGTTTAATCATACTGATTATAACAATCAGCGATTTAGGTCTTTGATCATCTTAATTGTATTGTCGGAATAAGTAGTCTGACTTGCTCCTCTTTAATGGAGAATTTTCTCATCATCCTGGCCTCAATAATCTCCTTTGCCTCTCCAGAAAAACTAGCATTTATAGTCCTTTCCAGTAGTTCTCAAGCTTTGGTGTGCATCAGAATCACCTGAAGGACTTATGAAAACAATGATTACTTCACTCCATCCCAGAGTTTCAGATTGTTTGGTCTGAGGTGGGGAGGGGGTTCTGAGAATTTGCATATCTAACGAGTTCCCAGGTGATGCCAGTGCTGTTGGTCTGGGGATGACATTGAGAACCACTGGTGTCTACCAAATAGTATGAAATTTGGTCTCATCTTCCATCATTTGCCATTTTGTCATATCCAAATCAATACGCTCTGAGTACCTACTGTGTGCAAGGCCTTCCTGATATTGGAGGTCATTAGTTGTATTTCAAGGACATAGTTTTTATTTTTTGTATCCTCTATCACGTTAGTAGGTAATTAGTTCATACTTACTAATTGGTGTTCACTAATACAACTGACTTCTGTTTTGTTTTTACATGAAACAATTATTGTCAGAATGAACATAGATTATGTGCAAATATGGTGATTTTGACTAATTATGAAAATGTGTGATGGAGTCTTTTGACCTCTCTGATCGTCTTGTGGGAATAGACAGTCTTACTCTGTTGTTAACATCATTCTTAAGCAATTTAATAAACATGGCATGCAAATTATTCAATTTCATGTCCTTGGATATCCTCAAAGATATTGCACAAGCATTAGGGGTGATTAGACTTGGCTCTTAATTAAAAGACATTTTGACTTTCCATAGATATTAATGGAAGTGAACTGAAAATCCTCTAGACTACATTTCAATAACTAGATAAAGAGGCTCAGAGATTTTAATTTTGCCCGGATACTTCCTGCCCAAAGGTGAATTTTACTCAAGAGTATGGATCCTATTTTATTTTAATGTTCAGTATGTTTGCCATGGGATATTTTGGCTCCACAAAAGGCCAATGAGTTGGAAGTCATGTAATATTCTATACCAATATCAGCCACCCAGAAACTTTTTGTTCTGGTAACATTTACAGTTTGGATTCAGCTTCCTGAAATATAAAATAAATTATGATTTTCTCTTATAATTTAAAATATGGGGCTAATTTTATTTCAGTATTAAAAATCAAATCTTATTTGTACTGTGGATAGAAATTGTACAGAATAGGAATTTTGATGACCTAAAAATTATTTTAAATTTCTTTGAAAACATTTTTGAGGTGAGGCACAAAACTTTTCATATTTACACAATATAATCACTCTACTCTTACTCATTTTTTTCTCCCAAGTTTTTTTTTTTTTTCATGTTTAACATGTTTAAACAAATTTCTGGCCAAAATTCCAAAAGAATGTCCAAAGTTGCTGAGAACATTCCACGAGAAGAAACTTTCTGTTTAATTTCATTCCACTTTAGTTCAAGCTCTGTGCAGGAACAGCCTCTGGCTCTTTCTTCAGCACTATAATTTTTCCTTCAAATTGGGCCTGCTTTTTGATCTTCTAGAGTTCTACTAGGAAATAAATATGCATGTAGATAAAAGGGAACATACGAATAAAATACATTTAGACTTTCTAAGACCTTTGACAATATTTGCATAAAAAACTTATTAAAAGTTGAGTCACTGTAGCATTGCCTGTATTATTTTATCAAGAGTGGCAACCAGTTTAAAGTACAGAAAGAAAGTAGAGTAATAAGGGGGTATTTCTTTGAGAGAAAAAATGATAATTCACAGGAATTAATTCTAGCATAAATTAAAGGTAATGATCTCCAAAGTCAGTGGGAAAGCTTTGAAGGTAATACCTTGCTCTTCCAAATTCCAAGTAGGTTTGGGTATTCTGAGGCAACACAGATGCTCAGAAAATTGACAGATGAGTATGTATGGATACTTATACGGGAATGTTATTTTGGAATGAATTTCCACATCTCATTTTGAGGAAATCCTTGGTTAAACAAAATTAAACTGGGGTCTACATTGTGGAACATTGTGAATATGTGAAGAGAGGACAGAGAATATAGTGTTTCCCAAATTTATTTGATCATGAAATCTTTTTGCCTCTGAGCCCTTTTAACAATTCATGAGACACTAGCAATCTGTGGGTCACAGTTTTGGAAATGCTGATCTAACTTATCATTATTGGGACTATCACGATTCTTAGGTGTCATTATAGTATGTTAACTAAAATGATGGTCCTGAATGTTGAATGATCAACTAGTGTTGAGAACTATCAAAAAGAATATTAAAAATGCAGTAAAATTTGTTATCCATTATTTATAACTAAAAATCATGGTTTTTCCCCCACCTACTGTATAAGTCTAGAATTATTCTATCTAATAGCAATTCTATCCCTAGATTTAGTCTTTTTTTTTTAGTAAGAACTTTGGTTCTTCAATTTTTTTTCTTTCTTTCCTTCATCATTAATCTTGTGCTCCCTAGAAGATTATTATCATTATCATCTACCTTGAGCATACTGGAAAAGTCCTTCCTTGATCCAGAGCATCCTCTGTCTTCCTCTCTTCTCTCCTTTCTTTCATTGTCAGCACTTGCCTGCACAAGCTGATTCAGCTTCCTCACCTCCTACTCACACTGCACTCTGGCTTCCACCCCAATCACTCTATTGAAACTAATTTTTTCAAAGTCACCAGTGACCAAGAGGGTCATGTAATTTATTGCCCATGAACTATTGAGAGGGAAAAGACTCACTACCACTAATCCTGCATGGATAACAGGTACTGCTGTTATCCTGTACTGCTCCAGGCATAACCAGGTTAAGGATGGCCACTCCACCAATGACCTCTATGGTCCTAGAGCCCATAGACAATTTTCAGCCCTCATTTTACTTTATCACATATCAGCATGAAATATAGTTGACATTTCCTTCACTGGTGTGACATTTTCTACTCTTAATTCTATGACAAGATACTCTGACTGGTTTCCTGCTACCTCTGACCACTCCTGCTCAGTCTCCTTTGCCTCCTTTTCTACCTAACCTAAATGCTGGTGTTCCTCGGGGCTTCATCCTGCATCCTCTTTTCTTCCTTCTCTTTCTTTCTTTAGGAGAGTTCAGCAAATCCCATGGGCATGCATATTAATATTTTCTAGATGATTAAATGCCCCAGATTTTATCTTAAGTCCAGACATTCCTTTTGAGATTCAGGCTTATATATCCAGCAGCCTTTTTGATGTCTCCATGTAGATTTTTCACAGGTATCTTAAACTATGTCCCGAACTCTGAATTTTTATTCCAACTATGTTCTTCACTAAGTTTTTACCTCTTAAAAAAAGATTATTCCATTTCTTGAGCTAGAAATCCAGGAATCACTCTCAATTCTTCCCTCTCCTTAAATCCCCTGCCCTCGTATCCCATAATTTGTATTCATTTGGATGTTATAACATAGAAACAAGCATATAAGTCCTAATATATTTTTCCAGAATCCAGCCACTTCTCTTCACCTCTGTTACCACCACCTTGGCCCAAGTCCCTTTCTCCGTAGTGCTCCCACGACTTGTCTGCTGATTCCATTTGGTCATTCTCCTTTCATTATCCACATAGTAGCCAGAATAAACACTCCAAAAATTGAATTAAATCATGTTCTCTCTTGCCTAAAACACTCAGGCTTGTCCGACTCCACTTGAAATAAATCCCTGAGCATGCCATATGAGGCCCGGAGTGATCTGAATTTTGCGTACATCCTCAGCTTCATGTTTAGGCCATTTCCCTTGGGTTCACCAAATTCTTCTTTCTGGAAAAACAGAAAAAGCATGAAGGAATGAGTCACTACATCTTGCTAGGATGAAACTCAACAAAGAACAACAAAGCTGGATAAAGCAAAATCAACAGAAAGACTGGGAAATTACCCATATTTTAGGTTGGGATCCCCAGAAGTGGATCCTAAAGACAAGAGTATAAGTGCAAGTAGATTATTTATGGGATTATCCCAAGAAGCATTAGAAAAGGAATAGTGAAATGAGATACAGAAGAAAGAGGGCCAGTAAAAGGTATATTAGCAAGCAGTATTGCTCTGGGCAACTGGGCCATGTATACCAAAAAGAATCTTTAAGAGTCAGTATAGAACCATATCTCAGCATTATCCCAAATAAGGAGTAAGGGAGATGCTGTATTTATCCACCAATGCCCATCAATCATTGAGGGCTACTCTGAAACATTAATTCCCTGAAACATCTCGTTGGCCTTGCAGAAAGCCTTCTGTTGCAGGCACTTGCCCTTGGAAGCCTGCATTAGGTACACACAGAACAGTGAGTACAGAGGAAGAGTGGGTGGGAATAAACAACGTCTGCTACAGCCAAGCATCAGGATAAGTCTGGATAATTTTCTGGTGTGAATGACTTTGAACTTCTTGCATTAGTCAACTCATCTGCTCAGAAATCGAGCCACTTCTATGTTGAAACATGGTCTGGCCAAGGAGGATCAGTGAATACATCTGAGGATTTCAAAAATCCTAAAATTCCTTAAACTTGCCTGGATATCCTTAAATAAGGCACCCGGCCACAGCATGGGATATCCTGTTGGAGAGAGAAGTTCATGTGAGGTTTGAGATAGACTCATTACAACAGTACCAGCATCTGACTGGCTGATCATAATGAGGAATTTAATGCAAAAGTTGGCAGCAGTGCCATGGAACTAGAAAACTCCATAGCTGTTGTCTATTCCTGAGCAGCAAGATGACCAAGCTCCAGCTCACAGTCACCAACACTCTGCTGCTCAAAGGGGCCCTAAATTTGTGAGATCATAGTCATGCCGCTTTGACTTTCTCACTCTGTGTGTGTTTTTCCCACTTGATCTCCTGATTTTCCAGCTTGACCTAACTAGTATTCTAAAGTACTTATAATATTTTCTACTATAAGAAGAAGAAACACTTTGAATGTTCAGCTTGATACTCTTTTTTTTCCTGAGAAAGAGAAAAGCGTCATGACTGCACCAAATTTTACCCAGAAATATCTTATTGACGACGCCATTTTCAAAGCCTGCTGCCTAATATATTACATTCTTAGGAGGAGAGGGATAATTGCCAAGCAGGTAGGAAAGTGTAGTAGAAGGAGCCTGGACTTTGTGGGTAGGGGAGAGTAGGTTCAAATCCTTCCTCTCTATCTCCTTAGTCCAGAGAAGTCAACTCCCTGCTCCTCAGATTCTCATCTGTAGAGTGGACATACTAAGACTGGCCTAGAAGGAATGTGCTGTAAGAAAATTAGTATAAGTGACGCCTTTAAGTGAGTGCTTTGTGCCATCAGTTACATCTTGCTGGGTAATCAAACCAGGTAAATATGAAAGACTCCTGTCCTTTGAGACAAAAGAACTCAACAATGGTTTCTCTGAGGTCAGAAGATGTAAGGGTGACCAATCCAGAACTGTCTCCACCACGTTTTCCTCAGATAGGTGGATTCATCCTTCTGTTGTGGCTTAGTCTACTTGAAAAATAAGATTATACTAGGCTTTATATTTTTCCCTTGCAAAGGTGGCTATGAATAAAAAAAACAAATGAATAGAATTTCTTTCTCACTATGGATTTCTTATGTTAGAAAACTTACAGGCCCATAGCTATTCAATTTAACCACCAGATAGATAGGGCTTGTTTTCCAGGTAGCCCAATCCGATGTCTGGTGATCAAATTTCACATATAGGAAGCCAAACAAACAAAAAAATTAATCTGTCCAAAAAATTGAGGACTAAATTAAGTTAAGGTGGTTTCTAGCGTCTTATAAGTGCTATTAGGCGTCTAAAACTTGCTGCATGACCTTTTAATTTGCCCTCTCTAGACCTTGGTTTCCCAGTTATAAAATGAGGAAATTAGATAATTACTGTTTTTTTCCCAGCTCTGATATTTTAACCTTATGAAACTTGGAGTAAGGTGAAACAGAACTCACAATTATTTAGGTACTGCGATAGTTCATTTTCTGTGTCAAGTTGACTGGATCAGGGGTGCCCAGATATCTGGTTAGACACTTTTTCTGGGTTTCTGTGTGTGTCTGAAAGTATGTTTCTGAATGAGATTAGCATTAGAATCTGCAGACTCGGTAAAGTCGACTGCCCTCCCCAATGTGGGTGGGCACCCATCCCCTCTGTTCAGGACCTGAATAGAACAAAATGTGGAGGAGGGGGAGGAACTTACCCCTCTTTATTCTCACCTGCCTGCCTGAGCTGCAACACTGGCTTCCTCCTGCCCTTTGAGCAGGATTTATAACATTGGCTCCCCTGAGTCTCAGGCCTTCAGATCAGACTGAATTGCACCACCGGCTTTCCTGGGTCTCCAGCTCGCAGAGGGAAGATCATGGTACTTCTCAGCCTTCATGATCTTCGTAATCAATCTCCGTATGTACACGGATATATCTGTCCTATGGGTTTGGTTTCTCCGGAGACCCCTGACTAACATAGGTACTGAATGGGACTGTTACCAGGCCAATTTCTCCGGGAACTTTCAATTTCTGACGATCCCACTGGTATCTCTCAGTAGATCAGCTGTCACATGTGTCATCTCCCATCTTCTTGTGTTCTCTCATGCTAGCATCCATTTCAACAGCAGTATTGATTTTCCACAGTCATACTTGACTACAGCCTGACAGCTGGGAATGAACGGGGTTACCCCAAGACACGTAGAGTGAATCTGATGGAGTAGCTATAAAGTATATTTAAGTGCAATACAAACCCTTGTTAAATCAGCTTCTCTTTTCTTCATCGCTTAATAGTCTTATATCTTCTGTTTTTATCTTTCAAAGAAAAACCCAATTCAACTGCAGAAGGATATTTTTCCTTCTCTGCATGATACACTGATAGATTTTCAGGCACTTTTAAAGCACAGGTCTCTTGAGGACATTTTCTTGGGGTTCTAGTAAAAAGGTAAAAAAATCCACTGTGGTTGATTTAAGAGCAAAGAGATGATTAAAAATAGATTGGGGAGCTGAAAGAATTGCTGAAATAGCTGGAGAACCAGACTCAAGGCTACTTAGCCAGAGACAATGCCCTCCCCCCCCCCACATTGCTGGTCTATTTAAGACAGACACCAGAATGTCACTGCTGAGCACTGGTCCCCACAGCTTGCACTACTGGTGGCATGCTCTTGAGTACTGGATGTAGCCACTGCAGGCCCTGGTACCTGGGTGTGGTTGCCATCAGTGCCTCTACCTATTGTTAGAAATGATTGTGCAGAGTCACCTGTTTCTAATTACTGGTCTGGAGCAAGCACTCTGACTAGGGAAGCCTAGGTCATCTGCTCATGCTCTGCTGCAAAGGAGTCTGGAAAAATGGTATCTTGCCACTTCAGCTTCTGAAAGGGGAGGTGGGCTTTGCCTTCCACCAAGCCTCATTAGGTGGAAAATTTTCCAAACATAGGAAGGGATTAAGATGCTGGAAAGGTGATACAATATTCTGAATGTTCAGGAAAACGTTCAGAAAGAATGACAAATATCCACCTCAATCTGTTTTGAAGCATGACCCTCATTCCACGTTCTATCAGCAGCCACTTGTCATGAAGCAAGAGACTTTCTGCCATCAAATTTTACTCTTTTCATGCATTCATCAGAATGGCAGAAGCATTAGTTTTGAGGAGAAACTAATTTTCCATTTTGTCTATTTTAAAAACTGTTTTAACAATGTTAGGTAAATCAAAATAAGCACCTACCCTTTTTTTATATAAAACTGAAATCCAGTGTGAATTAAGATGCATTCTTTGCGCTTATGACCTCAAATATTGAATTCATTAAGGAGACATTGTGAATGATTAAGCAATTATATCACTTAAAACCTGACAAGGAAAATCCTTTTTTTGTGCTTATGGGATTTGGGGTCACTGAAAAAATATCACCGAGACTATCCTTTGGCAAAATTGTGGAGCAGGGACAGTTTTAGGGCCCTCATTTTCCATTTCATTTATCTCTATGATAATTATTCTCAGGAAACGATTTCATAAAACTTAATTTATATTAAGTAGTCATTTATATAAATGACTGTTAAAGCCTAATGGTTACCTCTCTGTATTTTATCTCTGATTCTGTCCATAAAGGAGCACCTGCTGTTATAAGGACTCCTCATTAGATCTTGCCAATTATGGCTGGGGGAGGTGGATCCGGTAGAGTAGGAAAGGAGAGATGATGTTATCTGCAGGTGCTGATGGAACTGAACTCAGTGTATCAAACTAATACTAGCTGTGATTTTAAAAATTCTTATAGCAGTTCAACTGTCTTTCATGGTAATCTCTTATAATCCACGTTTTATGGGTGAAGAAACCAAGTCTTGGTGAGACTAGAAAACTTGTTCAAGGGCACTATGTCGAAATATCCATGACCTAATCAAAGATGTCATAGAATCTATGACTATGTTACATTATATGGCAAAGGGGAATTAAGGTTGCAGATGGAATTAAGGTTGCTGATCAACAGACCTTAAAGTAGAGGGACTATCCTGTGTTGTCTGGGGGAGCCCACTATAGTCACAAGGGCCCCTAAAAGTGAAAGAGGGAGGCGGAAGAGGAGGTCAGAGTCAGAGAGGTTGGAAGATGCCATGTGGCTGGCTTTGAAGGTAGGAGTCATGGCCACTGCACTAGAGAAAGAAGGTAGCTTCTGGAAGTTGGAAAAGGCAAGGAAATACATTCATCCCTAAAAACTCCAGAAGGAACCAGTCCTGCTGACACATGGATTTTAACCCAGTGAGACCCATTTGGACTTCTGACCTCAAGATCTGAAAGATAATAAATATATGTTGTTTTAAGCCATTAAAGGTGTGGCAGTTTGTCATAGCAGCAATAGGAAACCCATTAAGCCATACAATTAAATGTTAAAGTCAGGATTGCAAGTCTGATTCCTGAATTCTTTCAGTGTAGTTCGAAGACAAATATCTGACAGACCCAGTAAAATGTGGCTCTCATTTAGATAAGAAGCCAGTAGATGAGGCCAAGTACAAGGCGGAAGGGATCTTAGGAGGCAATGAATGAAAAGCATAATGAGATTAGTGGGGTATTATTAGAAGATGGTATTAAAGATATCACCAGGCCCAGAAATCCTGGTGTAACTGAAATCCTGCCTTTGACCTCTCTTCCCAGGCAGTGAGCCAAGAAGCCACAGGAGATGGAAGTATACTACTGTTAGTGAGAATGTAAGTCAGTCTGGATGGCAGAGGTAGAACTCATCTCTTAAAAAAAAAAAAAAAGAAAAGAAAAAAAAAGGCAGCTATCTCTAGTTCTTAGTCCAATGAGGGAATATAGGTAATTTATCTTTTAGTCTCCAGCTACCTCAATATTTTATTTGTGTCTTTGATTTTTCTATAATTTCACTGCATAGGCTAGGGTTTTGTTGGACTAAATGAAATCATTGATGTATGAATACTTTATCAGTTTGGAGAAATATATTATTTCTTCAAATATTGCCCCCTTCTTGTCTTTCCTTCTGAGACTCAAATTAAACTAGGGATATATCTTCTCATTACACCCACTATATCTCTACTTTCTCGTGATTTTACTTTTTTTTCTTCTTTTGTCTTTTATCATGATTAGTCTCCTTTGATCTATTTAAAGTCGACTAGTTTTCTCCTTTCTTGTGTCTTACCTGGTGTTAGGCTCATCCAGTTCCTTTTGTCTATCGATCCTTTCCATTATGCAAATTCAAGCAGGTTCTTTAGCAACTCTGTAATGTTGCTTATATAGCTTCTAATTTCTTGTTGACATTTTTAAGTTTGGTCTTTGTATCTACGAGCATAATAAGCACAGCATTGTTCACAGTTTGAATCTGATGATTCCAATCATTAGATATTCAGTGGACTATTTCTTTCATTCATTGTTTCTGTTGATTCTGATTCATGTTGTTTTTGTCCAGAGGGAAGAAATCCTTTGATTGTTTCCTAGACATATATTTGAGAAATTATTAGTATAGATTTGATACTTAGAGTGATGTTGACTTTCTTCAGAGAGAATTTTTCATTGCCTGTGCCAGGGATCTGAGGTTCGTGGTCCTTAGCAAGGTTAAGTTTCTGTGGGTCACCAAACAATCCTGTGAATCTTTTAAATCCATAATTCCATTTCAGAGTGGAGATTTTGGGGGTCCCAATCCTAAGGGATTTTGCGTTAGGGTTTCTGTCTTGGCAGGAGTTGAATTGCAACCCCCTGTTCATCCCTAGGGTTAGTCAACCTGCTTATCTTTCAGCTGCCTTCCAAAACCTCGAGGTATAAGCAGAGAGTCTCAAGGTGGGATGGAGGGCGAGGGCAGGGAAACACTACACTAGTACTAGATATACTAGTACTAGAGAACTACGACTTTGGTACTATCCCTTTTACCTCTCACCACTTAATAAATGTCATTCCATGTCTCCTCTTCCTTTTCTGCATGGGTGTATATCTTGGGCCACAAAGGTTCAGGCTTTTCTCCTTGAGTGACAATCCTCTCTTGATTTAGATTAGTTATTTTATCCCTATCTGTTAGATATTTGATGCTTTCTAGCCCAGCTTTTTGAATTTTATCTAGCTTTTTAAGATGCTTTATTTTATTTTTAATTGTGATATACACATAAAATTTATCACCTTAACTATTTGTAAGTGTACAGTTCAGTAGTGTTAAATACTTTAACATTGTTGTGCAAACCAACCAATCTCTAGAACTCTTTTAGTCTGTTTTATTTTTTAAAAAGATAGGATCTTACTATGTTGCCCAGGCTGATCTCAAATTCTTAGGCTCTAACAATCCTCCTGTCTAGCTGGGACTACAGGCATGCGCCACCACATCTTTTAGTCTTGCAAAATTGAAACTCTATACCCATTAAACAACAACCCTCCTTTTCTCCTTGTCCCCAGCCCCTGACAACCACCATTCTACACACACTCTCTCTATGACTGACTACTCTTGGTACCTCATATAAATAGAATCATGCAGTATTTGTCTTTTTGGACTGTTTTTTTTTTTTTCTTCACTTCACATGAAGGTTCATTCATGTTGTAGCATGTATTAGAATTTCCTTCCTTCTTATGTCTGGGTAATATTCCACTGTGCATATATATCACCTTTTGTTCATTCATCAATGGGGACTTTAGTTGCTTGTGCCTTTTGACTATTATGAATAATTCTGCTATAACCATGGGTTTACAAATATCTCTTAGAGATTCTACTTGTAATTCTTTGAGGTATATAACCAGAAGTAGAATTGCTGGATCCTATGGTAATTTTATTTTTAATTTTTTGGAAAACTGCCATGTTGTTTTCCATAGAGGCTATACCAATAATGTACAAGGGGCTTTAGTTAGTCAGTTCGCTAGTTTTCTTCAGTAGGGTGGTTAATTTTAATCATCTGGTCAACCGTTACTGGAAACCATTATAGAATTGATATTTTCCCAGATGACATATACAAATTCCTAACATAAGAATGTTGTTGGTTCAATTGGCTTCTGAGAGAGCAAGAGCACCTTTATATTTTTTTCAAATGTTTTCTAAAGACATAGAATCTTGCAATCCAAAGAAATTAATTGAAGGAAGAAAGGACTCCAGGCTTCATCTAATTTAACTTCATTTTAAAGATCAGAAAACAAACTTCATGAGGAAAATGATGAGAAAACAAACTTTACAAAGGAAATTAGATTTTATGTGGTTATCAGTTCTCTTTATTAAAAGCGATACGAGTAAAGTTGGCTTAGGATTTTCATTTGCTGGCTCTTTTGTTAGTCTTAGCCAGTCAGAGGGAACATAGACTATAATTAAAACATTTTGACTCTGTTAACATGATTAAAAATTATTGAAGTTTGTGGACCAAGACAAACCTGAGATGGAATATTTGTACTTCCAACACAAGCTCCAAAATAAAGAGTCTAACCTGTAGAAGGTTTTGGTATACTTTTTATGATTATGTAGATAAAGTCTTAAAAAGACACTGAAAATTCTTCCCTCGAAGGTTTCCCTTTCTGATGGATGTTTAAGTCAACTTTCTAATATATTTAGACACAGGATCTTAAAATAAGGAAGGCCTTATTCTTGGCTATTCTGGATGGGATCCAAGTCCCATTTAATCCACACCCCTAATATTACAGATAAGGAAATTAAGATCCTGAGAGGCCTGAAAGCATGTCAGTGGTAGGTTGAACTGGCTTTGAATTACTTATCTTTTATAATCCTTTTTTACTCTTAAATGTTCTAGAATTTATTTTGCGTTTGCCAAGTAACTCTGGAACTTCTCAGGATGCTTTTCCTGTGGGTAACAATAGCAATAAGAAAATTTGGAAATCTCTCCTACTCCACCCACCCCCTGCAAATGGAATGAATGCCTCCTTTCCTTCACTTTTTCAAAGCAACACTAACAATTATTAAAGATGAAGGCACTTAGCCAGAGCTCTTGAACTTCTGGGTCCTGGGAAGTCAACCTTCAACAGAGACGTCAAAGTGTATCACCTGGCTCCTGCAGGGGTGAGTGCACATATCGCCCGACTGAGGCACAGCAGAAGTTACCAGGGACCTGCCATTTTAAAAGACAGAGTAAGAATTTACTGGAATACATAGAAATGCCCCAGAGTCTGGACAAAATGATCCTTGGTTACTTTCAGTGCCATTCCCACCCAAAAATTCAAACCCTAAGGAAGGAGCATAGATCACTGTACAATTATTCAGCTTCTTTAGGTCATGGCTGGGTACTCAGCACATACTTTCCAGTAACGGTGTGTTAGAATGAAAAAGTCAGAGGTGGTTTCCCAGGATATTTTCTTTGGAGTAAAAAGGAAATGGAATTGAAAAGATATTACGGGTCTATAATAATGTATACTATCCGTATGGGTCTATAGTAATGTAAATAGAAAAATGCAGTGTTTCCCAATCCCCTTGCCCATTTCAACTCACACAGAAATTTGAAACTATTTTAATGACACAGCTGATTGCTTTTGACCAGAGGTGACTGGCCTGGTTCCCAGCTGGTCACCCCAAGGGCTAAGAGATCAATATCTCGGGCAATACTGAAATTTCTTCCCAGTCCAACAGAGTTCCATGGCTCTGATATGTTCCATCGAAGAGGTCTCAGCAGAGTTAAAACTATGTAGCATATATGTCAGGTGCTTTATATATTTCTTTCAATATTGCTAATATAAATATTAACTCATTTAATTTTCATAACACCTATGGTACAGATAACAACATCATTCCCATTTTATAAAATATGTTAACTGAGACATAAACAGGTTAAAGAACTTGCCCAAATTGCTGGTAAGGGGTAGAGCTAGGGTTTGAACTCAAGCAGTCTGGCTCCAGAGTTTTGTTCTTAACCACTATTCTAGATCTTGAACTATAAGAAACTAAAAAAACCTCATTAAATCTATAATTAGAGTCTTACCAGTCACAAAGGGACTTATACTTGTGAAACCTAATATTACTTGGATATTTGTGTGCTCCGTAGTAAATTACACATCTGAGCTCATTGGTCAGAGTTGATATCAGGACTATGAGGAAAAGGGTGCCTCAGGGAGAAATATCCAGCAAAGTAGTAGTGACAAAGTGAGGGTTGGAAAGAGAAGAGAAAACACACACTTAGGAAAAGTCTACTGTAAAATCTGTTGCCACTGAAATAGCTTTGGAATTTTAAGACATGGTTTCCAAAAATTCGTCTCTCTCTCTCTTTTTTTTTTTAACCAGGTATAATGTTTGTATTTGTGATAATGTTTGTATTTGAATCTGCTCAGAGCAGCAGTGCCTCTTCTGTTCCACCATCCCTGGCTTACATTTGTAAGAATTGAGATTAAAAATAACATAATAGATTTCTGATTTCTGGTCTGGCATGCAAGGAACTGACAACAGCCCAAAGAGGAGGAAAACAGGAAATGCACCTGTGCCTTTAGTCCAGTAAAGAGTGAAAGTATTGATCAGCTGCCTTATGGGTAGCTTGGAACATTTTATTTTACTTCTAGGTTGCTTTATTTTGGTTTCTTTAAGGTTCTTTTTTATATCTAGACCATCTTCAGTAATTCAGAAATGCTTTATAGAAAAATATTAATCAATATAAACATATTAGATAAAATACATTTCCAGCTATAATTTTAGTTATTGGCTATACTTTAAATGCTTATGTAAAAATTTTTTATTCAGACACAGATATTTAGAACAAGATTTTGATTGCATGTACTTTATTCAAACCACCTGAGCCTCACAATCCCCTCAGGATGAAAGCAGGAGAATTCCACGTTACGGCAAACCTGCTACAGCCCCTTGTGTAGCTCTTTCAGGAGAGTATCAACTGAGAGATTTTAAGGCATCTATGAAATTTATAAGTACACATATCTGGTCTCTAAGAATCTTGCCTAGGGTGTTTGCAGAGTTACAGAGTAGGGTTGCACATGTTTTGCCTTTATACTATCTTCACCTTTCATTTGATATCTTTGAAAAAGTGATCCTGAAGTCACTCTTAGCCGAATCAACAGCTTGGCTGCTGGCGGGTGTACAATTGATCTCAGAAGGGTTTTCTTTGAAAAACAACAATTTTTAATGTTCTGCAGGATTAGAAAAACACTTTAAAGTATGAAACATTTTGGTTTTATCATTTAGACATTAAATAGTTTCTCATATATGTATATAGCCTATATATTTTATGTTGATGTTTCTATGTATATACATATGTGTATATAATATCTATCTTAAGGTTCTCAACTGGTGTTCTTGTAACTCAAATAGATTTATGTATTTGTGTAGTTCCAAAGTGATCTGTTCCAACTCATTCCTTTCAGTCTAAACCAGGACATGGGGTAATGCTGAGTTCTAATTAATGGATTTTTGGATAACAAGTACCGATAATGGAGTTTACAATTTTTTTAATCCAAGGTTCTATTCTGGTAATCTATTTTAAAAACCAATATATTAGCATAAATAAATAATAAATCAATATATCAGCATAAATAAATATATTAGCTTATGAAATATTATTTTGTAAGTCACTTGGTGTGTGATTTAAACAGCATTTTGGCTGAACAAAAACTGATATTCTGAATGCTAGAAATGTGTAAGTAGTCAGTAGTCTATGTCATCTATGTCATCAGGGTGGATCAGCTACCTAACTCACAGAGGTCTTATCCTGGGGAACCTGGGTGCATTGAAATAAGTCCTCAGCCACATCTTCTGATTTGGAGAGTTGCAAGACACTAGTTGGAAACACTGAAATTTGCCTTCAAAGCTAGATTCCTTATCCTCTGATCTCACAGAATGTCTTGTCTTTACCCTGGCACATTGTTCTTAATTGTTCAAAATGAAGAGCAGAAGCACTGCAGGATATTGAAATATCTTTTAAATGCTGAAAAATTACGTAACCATGATTGTTTCACAATTGTAAACCCATGTTCAGAATTTTAAGTAAAGTAGGACACTTAATTACTTTAAACATTCTTTTTCTTCTCTTCTTTCCAGATAATGGAGGGAAGAAAAATAGTTCTATCAACATGTATCAAAATCATAACTGTAAAATATTTGGCTGTGACAAACTATAGAATAAAAAATGCAGAGAATTTTTAAGTGATCATGAATTTAATGTGTCAACTTTACTGGGCCTCTGGGTGTTCAGACGTTTGGTTAAGCACCATGCTGGATGTGTCTGTGAGGGTGTTTCTGGATGAGACTAACATTCGAATCAGAGGACTGAGTCAAGTGGACTGTCCTTCCTACTGTTGGTGGGCCTCATGCAATCAGTTGAAGAACTGAATAGGACAAAAATGCTGAGTAAGAGGGAACTCTGCCTGCCTGACTACCCTGAGCTGGGACATTGGTCTTTTCCTGCCTTTGCACTCAAACTGAATCTCAAGGCTTCCAGCTTTGACACTGGAACTCGCACCATCAGCTCTCCTGGTTCTCGGGCCTTCAGACTCAGACTAGAACTATACAGCCGACTCTCCTGGGCCCCTGGTTGCTTATTGTAGATCTTGGGACTTCTCAGCCCCCATCATTGTATGAGCCAATCCCTATGATAAATATCTTTCTCTCTATATACACATCTTGTTGGTTCCATTTCTCCGTGGAACTCTACTATATCAGACTACTCACACGTAGGTCTCTTTTTTGTGTCTCTGTATCCTTATTCTACATCTTTGACATGTATGTTCTCTATATCACCTCTCACCCACTTGTTCTTTGTCTAGCTAATGCTATAGGTTTCAGCTTTGATATCACTTCTCAGTAATCATCCCAGGCAACCAACCTTGAATTAGGATGGGTGCCCCTCTGTTGGTTCCCATGGCATCTCTTGCTCTCCTCTGTCTTGGTAGTTACCATACTTCATTGTAATTCCCAGTTCGTTTATATATCTTCTCTCATTAGACTATTAGCTCCTTCAGACCGAGGGCAGTAACTTGTTTACTATTCTATTTCATAAATCCAGCATAGTGTACGACATATACTCAGTGCTCAATATATATTTGTTGAATGGATGAATAAATGAATAAAGAGTCTGGTTTCTTTTAGGCCCAACCGAATTGCTTTTACCCTATCAACAAATTAGTGATGCAGATGGCATAGTTTACTCTAGGAATGTGAGCCAGCTGATTTATAATCAGTTTATTTTAGCCAAGTAGGTTTTGAGATGATTGAAAATGTTATGTGTTATTTTTGCCTATTGACATTCATGTGTGTCACTTTCATGAAAACCTGAAAGAAACTGTACTAATATTTGGAATGACTACTCCTATCTGTTCTCAAAACCATATGCCTTGATATCACAGTTACGGTCTCTCCCATCTGTTCAGCAGGCAAGGCTATTTCTGATGAAGGGAGAACAAAATCATTTCTGAGGGCAGTGCCTGCACAGAGCCTAAATCAGATGCAGCAGAACGTCCTGTTCAGGGGCAAACACTTGACAATGCTGTTGAATGGAATTGTAGCAGCCATAAGAATCACCTTGTACTTCCAACCCCATGATATATTTACACCTGTAATCCAGCTTGTTTCTCAAAGACTACGTTCTTGTTTACTTTAAAAGAAAAAGTACTTGATCCGTTTAACTGCAACTAGTTGTTTCTTAAGAGAAAAAAAACTACACATTATTTTCTTTTTAATTAGCAAGTGAGTGAATGTGGGCAGATACTGTTCCATGAGCCTGCTCCCCAAGGTGTGGCTCTAGAAATACTTCACTATGAGTATGGACAGAAATAATGACAGGAATGCTTAGTCACATAAGTGATAACAGTAAATCACTTTGTCCCAGAGTTTCGGTGATATCAAAGGCTTAAAGGAGTAATGAAAATAAAAATGCTGCCTTGGAATAAGAAGTATTTATTAAGAGTGAAACAAGAAGATGTAATTGGTCATACACCTTGGCTGAGTGTAGGTTGTTAGAAGAGCTGGGCGTTTCTTGTCATATATAGTGCCTTCCTGCACGAAACCTTGCATGTGTAGGTTTTGATTGGGGAGGTGGGGTGAGGCAGGCTAATATCAGTAGTTCCTGGGTTCCAGAGACCTGGGTACTTAGAAAGGGGTGAAGGGTTGGGGACTGTCACTAAAGGCAGATTTGTGTACTAGGAAGTTAAGGAATGCTTGGGGAGCTTCTGTTCATGGCTGTATGCTGTGGGATCAGATAGGCCAACGAATGTGTATGATATCCTACAGCCCAGAATGATGAAGTACTAGTCTCATGGCAACAAGCACAAGGATACCTGTAAGCATTTCTATTGTTTGAAAGCATCTCTGGACATCATTATTAAAATATATATATAAAAAAAGGAAACACTGACCTTTTGTATTGCTCTCTGTATAGGCTTGAAGCATAAATAGTGTTTTGAATTTTCTTTTTCTGATTAGATTTCAGTTTTGTGAACATGCTTTCCAGTTCTTTGTATACAGATGCCTTTTATGAACCATGCAGGCTGAAATTAAAGATGGTGATATCTCACAGCTTCACTTCTGTATAGTTACGAAAGTGTGACTGTGCAGAATAGATGTGCAGACATTCCGAAGTACACAAATTCCATCCTGTCAACATCCCAAACTCTCCCAAGGCTCCTGCCAAGAAAATGCATCTATGCAGGCAGGGTGGACCCACATGCCAGCTAAATGCTGTCACTAGTCCAGTTTAATCAGACATCTCACTACTAATTTACGTTTGGAGCCTTTTTTTTTTTTTTAGCTCATTAAATGAATTTGAATAAAAACCTGGCTTGTCAATTCTTCCATTCTGTGTTTCTGCATAACCACTTGAAGTCAAATGTAGCTTTGGAAACAATGATTATTTAAGTTTTGATTATTTACAAGTGTGCATGTATTTTTAATAGATTATTTTAGTTAACTGAATTTCCTATCATTTCTATTCTCCTAGCCAGGACTGAAGGTATGTTTGGGGTGAGTGAGAGAGGGGGGTGCTAGTTGTGTATTCAAGTAACAATATCAGAATATGAGATATGAGAGTCATCTGCCCCTCTCCTCAAAGCCAGAGAAACAGGCTTTCTAAGAGACTGTTAGAGAACTTTGTATGTGTCCCATTGGCCTTGGGTGAGGCAGTGGACGCATGTCTGATCCCCACCTGAGCTTCCACAAGGGTAGCCTGCTAGGGCAGCTGAATAAGGAAGGCTCACTGCCTTGGGAGTGGATCTCCTGTTCATGGGCTTGGCTGGGCCAGAAGTGATCTCTAATGTGGAGAGCTGCCTTAGATCCTGTCCAAGAAATCCTTCAGCTGGGGTGAGCAGACCATAGCAGAACAGATTTGGAAGGTGTTGGGAACAGTAAGAAACTAGCTGGAATACAGATGCAACCACTGTTCCCAAGGGAATGTTGCGTAAGAGAACCCCAGCAGTGGGGGGCGTGAGAAGTGCCTCTTGGGATACCCCATGAGGGCTCCACCCCTGTACAGTCGACAGATTTAGCAAGTAAAAATCAAGGACACCAAGTTAAATTTGAATTTTGGATAAATAAAAAATTTTTCATGATACGAAAATGCTATTTGTTGTTTTTTCTGAAGTTCAAATTTAAATGGGTGTTTTGTGATCTGGCAACTCTACCAGTCAGAGAAAGTCAGATTTCAACATTGGCCAGGCTAAGTGGGCACAAGGCTAGCTCAAGATGGTATTTTTCAAGTAAGAAATTTACTGCCATGTTTCTGCCCTTTTTGATCTGGAGGGTCAGAAGCTGAATTAGAAAGAAAATTGAGGTAGAAGCACAAAGAGAAACAGAAGCAGCCCATCACCAACCCCCAATCCTAAAGCAGCACATCTGAGCTGGGACAGGGAAGCCACTGTGCATAGTTTTGATTATTTCTCTGTGATAGGTCTATTCATTACAGACTTGAGGATCTTTAATTTCTGAGGAAAATCAGAAATGTCGTGGGATTGCTTGCATTTCAACACAAGGCCAGGGGGAGAATGGAACCCCACAGAACACTTTTAAAGGGACCATGGGAGAAAAAAAATGTTTTGTGATTATTACGCCATGAGTGCTTCATGCTTACAATGGTGGTTGCACTGTTATTGTTATAATTGTCAGCACCCACGGAATAGGATGTTAAGTGCACTATTTCTGCAGTTTTAGAGCTTCTGAGGACTAGGGACCCCAAACTAAGAATGATGGGTGACAAGTCTCCCCACATTTCGAAAAGAGGGGCCACACATGAGAGGTGGACAGAAACCATCAACCACCTCCAGGACCCATAGAATAGCAAGGAGTCACTGAGGCAGGGTGAAGATTTCTCTGAAAAGAATTATGAAAGTGCTATGTTTCCCCTTCCTCTGCCTCAGAGGAGGTGAGAGAGGCCTTCAAGAGAGCCACTCACTAAGTGTGAGGGTGCTCGCGGGGGCTGGGGGGAGACTGAGATCTCCCTGACTAGACCCACTTTGAACTGAATGTTGCTAAGCTGCTGATACTCAGAGGTCTGGCACCACCATGGGCCCAGAGCAGGGTGTGCTGAGTGAGTTCTTTAGGAAAATGCAAGAGACTTCTCATGGAGTTTGGAAGGAGGGTATGAGGATCAGTGTGAGTCTCACATTAAAAACTACATCATGATGACGGGCAGGTTACATCTCCTGCTGACAATATAAGAAGGTACTCAGAGAGACTGGTCTCTGTTTGCAGAGGTTGGCAGGGCAAGGATATTGAGCTCCCCTGTGGGCCAGAGTAGATGGATTTGGAAGGATATCCAGAAATAACCTAGCAGAGGTATGCCTGCCTGGGAGATCCTGGCAGCCCCAGCAGAAAGAGGCTATGAGTGCTGTTCTGTTGGCCGTGAGGGCTGAGGGAACACCACGGGAGTGACCGGAGTAGGTATCATTTGGCTCAGGAAGGGAGGCCATGGGAGTCCCTGATAGGAAGGGACTCTGAGAGCCCATAAGCCAAAGAATTAGCCTCTGGGTATCTGTCACAATTAGGTGACTGAGGCAAGATTATTTTTGCCCCCTTCTGCCCTCACTCTGGAGGAATGTGGCAGAGTGTGACAGTTTAAAACATGGCCCAATATTCTTTGACATACCTCCCATTGAGAGGTGGTCCCCCATCAAGGGTCTTGAATCTGGGCTCTGTGACTCCTTGAAGTTAATATGGTAGAAGCCCATATTAAGAAACTGGCATCTTCCATTTCCTTTCTTGTAGGGTATTTGCTCTTGGGACCCAGCCACCATGCTGTGAGGAAGCCAAGCAGCTACATGGATAGGGCTTGTGTAGGTGTCCAGGTGACAGCCCAGCTTTGGTCTC